>JAXIVJ010003528.1:70000-93069 GCA_036785665.1 Chirona hameri
ATCTTCATTATGTCGGGAGTTATTGACAAAAAAGTGATGGTGACCTCACATGACCTCAAATGATCCAATAGGGGTCACTGAACAAAAATTACACTTAGATCATCAAGAATATCCTATAATAACATCATCCAGAAGTAATTGGACTAATATCATGCATATCCTTGAAATAGGAAGCATTTGTATATATGAAATAGGAAGCATTTACCCCATTGATTTATTATGGGGAGGTTACGAAAGTGACCTGACCTTAGGTCACCGATATCAAAATTCCGAGATAAACGAATTGTAAGTACTTATGCCCTCATGACATCCTGTAAGTTTCAAACTGATCGGTGAAAAACTCTGGCTTTGGCACAACTGCAAACATTTTTGGAGGTGGGGTCACTTGACCTGGTCTGGTGAACTGACCTGAGATGACCCGAGGTTATTTTTTTTCAAAGTGTGCGCATTTGATGGCCTAACAGGTGTACCAAAACCCGGCGGCGCGCAGCGCCGCCGTTTTTTCGCTATCTTTGAAAAACCTGAGGGGGGGGGGGCGGAAATCAACCCCCCTGCAGTGCGCGGGTTAAGACAATTAAGTTTATCTCAACCATCGTACCTTTGACAGCGTTTTCCGCAAACCATTATTTTGCAACAAAAACCGAAGAACATGACGTCACTCTGACGTCATTCCCGGTTACATGTTCCATACATGTATCATAGCCTCCTATTTTTCCTTTTGCCTCGTCTCGTTTTACTTTACTTGCTGCCCGGCAGCGGAGGCCGCAGCAGCGGTGTATTGGCCCGGCGGCTCCGGAGACGAGACTGCCAGCCGTCACAGCGACACAGATGTCAGGTCAACACACCCGCCAAACCAGGCCCGGCCATTGGTCGAGCCAACAGACACCCCCGACCTGCCATTGGCCGAGAGGATCGTGCGAAGTCCCTAGGCACAAAACGCGCGTGAAGGCGCGTCTGCGGGGTTAGCATCGGAGCGAATATAATTAACCGAAAAATTACGAAAACGGAAAATATTACACAGTAACGTAAACCAAGAACGCGGACAGCGGCCCTTGTGTAAATTATAAACGACACCGATATTATCTGAAAAAATCGTAAACACTCCATCGCCGCTTGTACAAATCGCCGTTAACGCCGCTGCGTATTCGGCCACGTAAATCGGGAGCTCTAGCGGCAGAGCCACTGACACCGGAGTGCAGCCCGGTCTGACGATGCCTATCTGAGATGGCGTCGCGTCGACAAATACCTGTCGCAAGTGTACCTTGTTACAAGCGCGCACATAGTCATGCGTCAGCATGACGTCATCGTCGACAAAGTGCAACACTGCCGCGCACGCCTCTCTGTCACCGTCACGCACGGCACTGACAACCTCAAGCGGCAGCTTGAGGCACGGACGCACAAAATTAACAAAGCCAGCCAGTCGCTGGCGCTTCAGCAGCGGCCAGGATGGGGAGCAGGCAGACACGGCGGCGCGGAGAGCCGGCAAAACACCCGCCTTAACCCGGGCTGTGCCCGCCATCAAGTCTAAATCTACGCCGAGAAATATCAGATTCGATGTTGGAGTGAGCACAGATTTTCCAAAGTTTAAACAAAATCCAGCACTAGACAGAAAATCACTAACACCTATCAAATCGCGGGGACAGCGCGCCAAAAACAAAAAATCATCCAAATACACCATACCGTTAACACCCGGAAAACGCGCCTCGACTATTTTAACAGTGACACAAGCCAAGTGCTGCATTTCCGACGGTGCAATCGAAATGCCCATAGGCAGACGAGCGAACATATATTCATTTCCCTCATAAGACACCCCGAAATTCGCGCGCGTGCTCGCAGCCAGCGGAATGTGAAAAAAACCATCACGCAGATCTATTTTTAATGCAAAGTTAAAACCATCGGCAACAGCCTCCAAGGCCCGCTCGATGGTCGGTAAGACACACGGCCGGTGTGGCAAAAAGGGCGTAAGCGAAGACATGTCGTAAACTAGGCGCGCCACCGACTTGTTCTTAGGTACCGGGAAAAGACGGTAACATCGCCGCGGGCGGCCCGGCACCAGCACGCCGGCCGCCACACAGTCGGCCACCGCGGCCGCCATCAGCGCCGAGCGCCGAGTCACCTGCCACACGCGAGGCGCTGTCGCGGGCACGCGCACTTTCAACCCCTTAGCCAGTACACACTGCACTCGTGGGTGACCGGCAAAAAGGGCCGCATTAACCCGGCCGGCCACCGGCGGCCGCACCCGTGCGCCAGCCTCCAGAGGCAGGCGATGGTCGCCGATAAAGTCTAAAGGCGACTCGACCGTCGTCGGCACGCCCGCGCCACCCGCCTCACCGAGAGACGGCGGCGGCAGCGATGGAGGCGGTTCCGTCAGCATAAAGACTATTTCCTCAGCCACTGAGCGAGAGTCAGCCGCCTCCAGAGGTCGCTGCCAGGAAGCCGTGTCTGGTTCCGCCAGCACATCACAGATGGCGCGCCGATCGTTCAGCGGTGCCAGCCCGCCAGACTGAGGCCGGCAGCCTTGCTCCGCAGAGAAGAAGTCTCTCTCACTGGTCACACGTCCCACAGAGTCGTCAGGAGACTCCGCGGCTGGCCGGGGGCCGGAGGAAACAGAGGCCGTTGCCCCCACCGCCAGTCGCAGCGCCACCGCGACCCGCAAGCCGCGGCGGGGCCGAGCGCGGGCGGCCCCCGTCCGCCGCCCCGCGCCCGGGCTGTCCCTTCATTGCCTCGGACGAGGGACGCAGTCCCTGCCGGCGCCAGCAGACGTCACCGGTCTACGGAGGCCCGATGGACGGCACGGTCTGCCGCGCCCACCAGCCGCCACAGCGGCGACCGCCGGCGGCGCAGGAGGCGGCGGTCCAGCAGCCGGATGTAGTCTTATACCCAGCCGGTCCATGTCGGTCATCCGACTGTCCGCCAGCGCGGCGCCCCAGCCGTGATGCGCCACTATTAGCATAAGGCGGACCCGTCCCCAGTACCAGACGTGGTCCGCCGGGGGCGGGCCCGCCCCCTCGCCGATGATTAGAAGCGCCCGAACCTCCTCTCTCTCCCGCACGCCCATGTCGGGCATACGGGAGCGCAGCTCCGCCAGCCACAGCTGCCGCTGCGCCCGGCCCGGCTCGGCCGGTGCTGGACTGTCCGGCTCGCACCGCTCCGGCGACGGCTGGACGTCACTGCCATCCAGAGAGGCAGCATCTCCTCCGGAGCCGATCCCCGACGCACGCAGCTTCTTCATAACCGCGTCGACGATGGAGTCCACGTGCTTGAGCTCCGGCGGGGCTCGCACGGCGCCAGAACGAAGCCGCAGAGTCGGTGAAGGCGTGGCCATCTCGCCGCCGGTAATCTGGTCACAGAGTCCGACAGCACCAGCCCACGTCGTCACCGCACAATCACGTCTTTTTACTTTACTTGCTGCCCGGCAGCGGAGGCCGCAGCAGCGGTGTATTGGCCCGGCGGCTCCGGAGACGAGACTCGTGTAGAATTGATGTGAGCGAAGGCACTGCAAGTTTAGTGACAATGCCTGTGTCAGTTTGGGAGTTATTGCAAAATAACGGGAGGTGGGGGGGGGGGGGGCAAAAAATAGCCCCCCCCCAGTAAGTCGCGGGTTAAGAGGTGGCCCGCCGGGCCATGTCGACTTCGCAACTGTCTGTGCCCTGTACCCCTGTTGAGAGGTAGTGCGTCGGGCCATGGCGGCTCCGCAGCTGTCTGTGTCCTGTGCCCCTGTTGAGAGGTGGCCCGCCGGGCCATGGCGACTCCGCAGCTGTCTGTGTCCTGTACCCCTGTTGAGAGGTGGTCCGCCGGGCCATGGCGACTCCGCAGCTGTCTGCTGTCCTGATTTCCTCTCATATCCGGAGTCAACTCTGCGCCGAGTCTGGCCTCGATATCAGCGGTCGCGGCGGACGGCGGCTGGTTTAGAGAGAGTGAGCGAGAGAGCGCGCCTCCCGGCAGACCGGTTTGCGTGTCCTCAGGCGGCCTTCAGAGGTGTGGTCCTGTTCAGCGGCGGCCTTCAGAGGTGTGGTCCTGTTCAGAGGCGGCCTTCAGAGGTGTGGTCCTGTTCAGAGGCGGCGTTCAGAGGTGTGGTCCTGTTCAGAGGCGGCCTTCAGAGGTGTGGTCCTGTTCAGAGGCGGCGTTCAGAGGTGTGATCCTGTTCAGAGGCGGCGTTCAGAGGTGTGGTCCTGTTCAGAGGCAGCGTTCAGAGGTGTGATCCTGTTCAGAGGCGGCGTTCAGAGGTGTAGTCCTGTTCAGAGGCGGCCTTCAGAGGTGTGGTCCTGTTCAGAGGCGGCCTTCAGAGGTGTGGTCTTGTTCAGAGGCGGCCTTCAGAGGTGTGGTCCTGTTCAGAGGCGGCCTTCAGAGGTGTGATCCTGTTCAGAGGCGGCGTTCAGAGGTGTGATCCTGTTCAGAGGCGGCCTTCAGAGGTGTGGTCTTGTTCAGAGGCGGCCTTCAGAGGTGTGGTCCTGTTCAGAGGCGGCCTTCAGAGGTGTGATCCTGTTCAGAGGCGGCGTTCAGAGGTGTGGTCCTGTTCAGAGGCGGCCTTCAGAGGTGTGGTCTTGTTCAGAGGCGGCCTTCAGAGGTGTGGTCCTGTTCAGAGGCGGCCTTCAGAGGTGTGGTCCTGTTCAGAGGCGGCCTTCAGAGGTGTGGTCCTGTTCAGAGGCGGCCCTCAGAGGCGGCCTTCAGATGTGTGGTCCTGTTCAGAGGCGGCCTTCAGAGGTGTAGTCCTGTTCAGAGGCGGCCTTCAGAGGTGTGGTCCTGTTCAGAGGCGGCCTTCAGAGGTGTGGTCCTGTTCAGAGGCGGCCTTCAGAGGTGTGGTCCTGTTCAGAGGCGGCGTTCAGAGGTGTGGTCTTGTTCAGAGGCGGCCTTCAGAGGTGTGGTCTTGTTTAGAGGCGACCTTCAGAGGTGTGGTCTTGTTCAGAGGCGGCCTTCAGAGGTGTGGTCCTGTTGAGAGGCGGCCCTCAGAGGCGGCCTTCAGATGTGTGGTCCTGTTCAGAGGTGTGGTCCTGTTCAGATGTGTGGTCCTGTTCAGAGGCGGCGTTCAGAGGTGTGGTCCTGTTCAGAGGCGTCCTTCAGAGGTGTGGTCTTGTTCAGAGGCGGCCTTCAGAGGTGTGGTCCTGTTCAGAGGCGGCCTTCAGAGGTGTGGTCCTGTTCAGAGGCGGCGTTCAGAGGTGTGGTCCTGTTCAGAGGCGGCCTTCAGAGGTGTGGTCCTGTTCAGAGGCGACCTTCAGAGGTGTGGTCTTGTACAGAGGCGGCCTTCAGAGGTGTGGTCCTGTTCAGAGGCGGCCTTCAGAGGTGTGGTCCTGTTCAGAGGCGGCCTTCAGATGTGTGGTCCTGTTCAGAGGCGGCGTTCAGAGGTGTGGTCCTGTTCAGAGGCGTCCTTCAAAGGTGTGGTCTTGTTCAGAGGCGACCTTCAGAGGTGTGGTCCTGTCCAGAGGCGGCCTTCAGAGGTGTGGTCCTGTTCAGAGGCGGCGTTCAGAGGTGTGGTCCTGTTCAGAGGCGGCCTTCAGAGGTGTGGTCCTGTTCAGAGGCGACCTTCAGAGGTTTGGTCTTGTACAGAGGCGGCCTTCAGAGGTGTGGTCCTGTTCAGAGGCGGCCTTCAGAGGTGTGGTCCTGTTCAGAGGCGGCCTTCAGATGTGTGGTCCTGTTCAGAGGCGGCCTTCAAAGGTGTGGTCCTGTTCAGAAGCGGCGTTCAGAGGTGTGGTCTTGTTCAGAGGCGGCCTTCAGAGGTGTGGTCCTGTTCAGAGGCGGCGTTCAGAGGTGTGGTCTTGTTCAGAGGCGGCCTTCAGAGGTGTGGTCCTGTTCAGAGGCGGCCTTCATAGGTGTGGTCCTGTTCAGAGGCGGCCTTCAGATGTGTGGTCCTGTTCAGAGGCGGCCTTCAAAGGTGTGGTCCTGTTCAGAGGCGGCGTTCAGAGGTGTGGTCTTGTTCAGAGCTGGCCTTCAGAGGTGTGGTCCTGTTCAGAGGCGGCCTTCAGAGGTGTGGTCCTGTTCAGAGGCGGCATTCAGAGGTGTGGTCCTGTTCAGAGGCTGCCTTCAGAGGTGTGGTCCTGTTCAGAGGCTGCCTTCAGAGGTGTGGTCCTGTTCAGAGGCGGCCTTCAGAGGTGTGGTCCTGTTCAGAGGCGGCCTTCAGAGGTGTGGTCCTGTTCAGAGGCGGCCTTCAGAGGTGTGGTCCTGTTCAGAGGCGGCCTTCAGAGGTGTGGTCCTGTTCAGAGGCGGCCTTCAGAGGTGTGGTCCTGTTCAGAGGCGGCCTTCAGATGTGTGGTCCTGTTCAGAGGCGGCCTTCAGAGGTGTGGTCCTGTTCAGAGGCGGCCTTCAGATGTGTGGTCCTGTTCAGAGGCGGCGTTCAGAGGTGTGGTCCTGTTCAGAGGTGTGGTCCTGTTCAGAGGCGGTCTTCAGAGGTGTGGTCCTGTTCAGAAGTGTGGTCCTGTTCAGAGGTGTGGTCCTGTTCAGAGGTGTGGTCCTGTTCCGAGGTGTGGTCCTGTTCAGAGGCGGCCTTCAGAGATGTGGTCCTGTTCAGAGGTGTGGTCCTGTTCAGAGGCTGCTCCATATTGGCCTGCGAGGTGGCAATGTCCCTTTAAGCAGCATTTTGTTTTATCCCGAACTACCTCGCTCCCAGTGATAATTTCTTAGCCGAGGCCCTGCAGTACAATATGTTTGTGTCAATATACGCTGCAGCAGAATATATGCGATATGCTTGAGTGGCGCCTGGCGGTGCCCTGGCCAGTTACGTCTTGTTCCAGGGGTGTACCTTTCATCATATCGTTGATACTGGTGCCGTGTTTAGGTACCGTTTATACCGTTGGAGGGCGGTGCAGCTGTATATCTCCACCCACCGTCTGGAGTCTGATCCATCTGAAATAATACCCACACGTATCTGCCGGGGCGGGGGGCGGGTCGTCGTTTTTGTCCTCTCACTGGTTCTCAGCCATGGTCTGGACAGTGAGCGGCGTCACCGCTGGCGCCGTATTCACTGACGCTTAAACAAACAGGGACGGACTGAGAAAATAGATGGCGGCCATGTGGGAACGCTAATTGTCATAGAACGAGCGAACAGGGCTGGCGAATCGCTTTATTTGAAATTGGTACAAATCTATATGTTATGTTAATTTGTGTTTCCCAAGTGAACGATATTCTTTTTTTCAATTTGACCTTTATTATTGTGTTGTTATCTGAGACTAAAATGCATTCGTAACAAAAGAGCTGCAAACAGCAATGGTATCAAACTGGAATAAATATATTGGAGAACCAAGTATGGACGATACCCAAGCCAAATTTAAAAGCAATATCTTTATTTTTGACTGACTTATGACTTCCTAAGTATAAGTAACTCATGCCGTCATTTTTTGAAGTTGCGATTTTTGCTTTTAGTGACCAGATACATACAAATAAATGAAGCATGCCTTTTTATTTAGATTCATCAATTTCAAATTTGGACATTTTGTGACCTGATCTTGACCTGATGTGCTGATATGGGGTCAGGTTGTGAAAATGGCTGCTACTATCGAATTATACGTATAAAATAACCCATAAACATGTGTCGCATGTCTTTTGTAGACCTATTGCCAATAGTGACCTTGTGTAACCTGACCTTGACCTGGACTTTTGCTTACAATTTTACTTTCGTTATGCGAGATATGCATTATACCTTTGAGAGCACTTTGTGCGATAATAGTCGCAATCTAAGGCTTATGATGGAAAGTATGGCCCATAAATTCAAATACCCCAATTTTGACCTTTGACCTAACCGTGGCCTGACATGTGACCTTATTAAAAGAAATGGCGCGTATGCTTTAGATGCATCTCATTGAGAGCTTTCGATTGCCGCCTTGCGCGTCTCGCCTGCGGTTATTGGTTCGGAAGATAACGAGGGGGGGGGGGGGGGGGGGGGGGCAGAATCTGTTGATTTTCTTCGGCTTTTAATTCGGCTGTGTTCGGCTGAATACCCCTGGGGGGCGTGGTTTAAAGCTTATTCGAAAACATGACATATGTCATGTTAGACATTCTATTCCGTTACTTTTATCTCATGCTATGTCTCAAAATGCGCCCCTCTGCAACGTCAACTTACTGGTCCCTGTTTTCGAGTCAGTTTATTTACTGACCGTTTACTGCATGATATGTGTTAAATGTGAGCGCCAGGTTTCATATATTTACCTCACACTGACACACTGGCGGATCTAGGGTTCGAGTTTGGGGGGGGGGGGATACAATTTCGCTCCGCTTCATCAGCGAATAGTTGTTGACCGGGGTGAGGGGGGGGGGGGGGGGGGGGGAGTCGGGTCTTTTCAGCGCGAAAGGTCGTTGAGCGGGGGGTGGGGGTCCTCAATGCGAAAGTCATTGACCGGGGAGTGGGATTTTTTTTCTCTCCTAATTATCACTTCTTACAGCCACTGCAGGAACACGCGGGGGCGGGGGACATTCTTGTATTGAATGCCCGCCATGCTCCTGTGAGGGGCATTTCCCCCAATGCCCTCCCCCCTGGATCCGCCAGTGGTAAAATTCAGACAACCCCAATTTTGCCTCTTTTGTCTCTTTCAAACATTTTTGTAGCTGAGTTCATGCTGAGTCTGATCTTGACTTGTTGGAAAGGCTAAAATTTTGAGACCTCTACTCATAGCACCATACAATCCACCCGGGATATATATTACTATTCGATAAGCATTCGTCTGTCTGTCTGCCTATCTGTCTGTCTATCCGGCACCGCTCAGTTTATTTAGTTTAAAAGTCCCAGTTAATTCACATGCTGAATTGGTGCGGACACCTCCATCCCGGAGATGCCAGCAAGTCGTCCAGCGGAGCGGACGGGTTAGCACCTAAGCAGTAAGCATGGTGCAAAATGGGTGTCATTTAAAATTGGTACCTGAAATTGCTTAGGTCTGGATATGACCTGAGGCCAAAGTCGCCATCCCAAGCTATAGTAATTTCAAATGACCTTGACAATGTCACATTAACTATCCCTACACATTCACAAAGTGTGAATTTTATTTGGCTACATGTTTACTGGAAAAAGGAAAACAACGATACCCAAGTCCCAGTCACAATGCCTCAAATACTGTCGAAATGCGTTACCCGCACGCTATTCAGCGCTAATCGATTTGGCGCCAAAACTCGACGTTTATGAAGTTACGTTGGTTGTAGGAATCGCTCCAGATTGAAAATAGTGCCAGACGCGCCACGCATATTTGGAAATGTCGAATACAGAGTTCAGACCCATCATACTTACGGAGCCAAAAGTCAGTCAACACTCAAGAGGTATTGCTTTGAAATTTGGTTTGGGCATCGTCCATACTTGGCTCTCCAATATATATTCCGGCTTTTTAATATGATTTGATATTTGAATATCATTTTATGAAGAACAAAAAATTGGAGACCAAAATCCACAAAATAAAAATTCCCAAACATTAAAAAAACAGAATATATATTGGAGAACGAAGTATAGGCAATACCAAAACCGAATTTAAAAGCAATATCTTTAGTTTTGGCTGACTTATGGCTACTTAAGTATGATGGGTCTGGATTTTGTATTAGACATTTCCAAATATGCACGCGCCACTTTCCCTCCTGCTACCAAAATGTTACAAAATAGAGGAAACACGAACGAGGCAAAACATAACGATTTTTGTGTTCGCAAGAAGTTATTTTTCGCAGTCAGTGACAGTACCCATTTTTTATCGCCAGTTTCAGCGGATTTTTTTTTGGGGGGGAGATAATTTATATTGCCGCCCCCCGTCAAGCGTGGGATGGGGGGGATTTTGCCCCTGCCGCCGCTCCCCCCCCTGGATCCGCCAGTGCACTGACACCCGCTCTGTTTCCAGACTGAGGAAGAGAAGTCAATAGCAGCGCGGTCCCAGCGGTCTGGTGTGACGGCCGGAATGACGTCACTACCAGCGGTCTGGTGTGACGTCACCACGGATAGTGTGACGTCACTCCCGACTGACTGTGACGTCATCAGCTCGCGGGACCGCTAGGGGAGCAGTGCAAATTTTGTTTTTCCAATCAACGATTTAAGATCCATAAACAAGTGTGAGTTTGCTCGTGGGGCTCGTTTGCACAGTAATGCACAATATTGATTTTTCTCAAAGTCGCTGGATGAATAAAAATCAAGGCGACTCATTGCACTGTGGGTTGTTCATTTCGTAGTTATTCCATATATGCAGCTCCGTTGCCAGCTCACCTGACCACTGCTTCGCCTGTGGCAGTGACGTCGGTTATCGCGCTATTTTCGGCCGCTCAGCTGTGGCGGGCTGGGGTTGACACAGATAGGTACGGCCGCGTCCGCACGTCACAGGCGCGGTGAAATTGCGGGGGGGGGGGGAGCCTTGCTTGCCGTGGTGTTCGAGGTAGATAGCCGTCCGTCATGGTGGAGTGATAGGAGGCTCCGACAGCCGCGACTTCCGGGTGACCGGCGACGACCCGTGTGTAGCCGGCGACCGGGCACTGCTATCCTGACATCATCTTCTATATATCTATCCTGTCTGTCGAGCTGATATACCAGTATAGCCATACAGTACAGAGGTCATACAGTATAGTCATACAGTACAGAGCTCATATACCAGTATAGTCATACAGCATACAGCGCTGTCCGGCCTTTCTCTGGAAAAACAAATACCAGTCGGTGTAGACATGTTGAGGGAGATTGTGCGATACTCTGCTTGCAAGCGTCAGATCAGTGGTTGAAAAGAATTGCTGAGTTAAGGTGCGAAATCGATGCATAGGAATGCGTGTGTGCAAAGAAACCTCGTAATCTGTGGACACGGACGAATCTAGAACGACGGGCTCTGTGTTTTCGCCGCTTGCAAATTTATAAAAGTTTACGAACTGGAAGTATCCGCCTTATGATGTTTGTCTGTTTTGTGTTTGTGTTTTGTGCACACAAACTTTGAGATGTTTTAATAACCGCTTTGGTCGTTAAAAAACAAGTTTTTGGTTTTCAACCGATTTGAGTCGCTTCGCGAGTCCTAGCTGGGATGTTGACCCCGGATTCGCTAATGCTTCAAAACTAAGATCACCACTTTATAATCGACCGGGTTCGTATAGAAACCCAGTTAACTGCCTGTTTCAAAACTTCAATTATGTTGCGACCGTTTCGCCAATTTCTCAGATCAGCCTTTGAGTGCCTCACAGTAGTAATCGGTACTAGCGTTTTTGCACATCGGAAATTTAATTATGGTCCGTGTTTTTTTCGAACCATATGTTTTAGAGCGAGTTATGGTGTCTTAAACGTTATTTTAAACAGCGAAATCAGCTGATGTCTTATCATAACGATGTATAAGATGTAATAAGTCAATGGGGAAATATACAAATGCTTCCTATTCAATGATATGCATGATATTAGTCCAATTACTTCTGGATCATGTTATTATAGGATAATATTGATGATCCAAGTGTAAATATTGTTCAGTGACCCCTATGGGGTCATTTGAGGTCATGCGAGGTTACCATCACTTTTGTGTCAATAACTCCCGACATAATGAAGATACAGAAGTAAAACCGACAGCAATGTGTTTGTCTCGTCGAGACACGTCTTCCCATATGCAACATGCTCTACTTGCGTCACTACTTGACCTTGACCTGAGGTCATTTTTTAAAGTTAAATTATTAAGGTCACCATGTATATCATTATATGCGCCTTGACAAGATCAACACAATGGCTCAAACAGTTTTCCCTTTTCTTTATTAAGTAAAAAGTGAATAGCGATTTTTTTTGGGTGCAAAAAACAGTATTTTCCCCTTTTTTGACCTCTGGAGCCTCAAATGTTGATCTTAGTTCAAATTTTAGGAGATTTTTTTCGATTGAACATTTCAGTGGCTCGCCTTTGCTTTTTCGGTTTGTTTCTAACTAGCATAGTTTCTGAGATATATGGGAATTTCTGGAGCAATGTCCTAAAACAGGAAACAACTGGAAAATTTGACCTTTGATGACCTCTGGTGACCTCAATTTTGACCTGACCTAAGACACTACTGTATATTTTCGATAAAACATGTATCAAGCTATCAAATGCCGTTTTCCGCTTCTCGCTACGTATCGTAGTTTATGAGATCTCAAGGCGGGTGCGGAAATCAACCCCCCTGCAGTTCATGTTCGGCGCAAAGCCCCTGCAGTGCGCGGGTTAATTTCAGGAAAAGTACATACATAACTCTGATTCTTACTTCCAATGTTTTTCTTGTAAAATATTTTCCTTGTTTCCATTAAATTTCTATAGAACCAATCAAGCAACTTACCACTTACCAAGCTCAGCTACCTCCTGGCTTCTTCTTCAATCGTTTAACCTTTTCTTGCGAATACATACTTTTTTAAGTCGGAGACGCCTCATCCCAACGACATGGTGTACGACGTGGTCACTTCAAATCAAGGCGTTGAAATTGTCCTTAGTCAAAACACTTATGCAAACTCTCGCCAGATGGCTGGTGGTGACGCAATTGTGGGGAGAAGCCTATCCCAGAGTACTGATATCAATACTTATACCGGCTTATCCGTTCTATGCTCCGTGCTTGACAACGGTTCGACGCCACGCCCCTGAGGTGGCCGCCGGTGCCCGACATACCTGGACACGGTCCGCCCCGACCTCTGACGTTACCTGGCCTTGAGTGCGACCGCTACCACAGGCCACAGGCCATCCCATTCAGGGGCAAATAGCGAGCGACGAAGCGACCCGAACCCGGGCTGCCACTACCGGGTGAGGTCTGAAGCCCGGCGCTCTCCCAACTGATCTGCAGGGGCGGACACATGGAAGGGAACGCTGAAAAAAAAATCAGAGTAAATGGTCCTGTACGCCTAGTGACCCCACATAGGAAGAGCATTCCCATAGGTAGGTTCAGGTATATAGAAACGTGCATATATCTGACGTAGACTTTCCGCCGTAGCCGCCGCCCGAGACGTAGTCTGGCCCGAACACGGCGAAGCAGTGACGCGATGACATATTGTGTAGGTGTATGTAGGTTATCACCCTGTATAGGTGGTACGCGTGTGTTAAAACAAAAATATAAAAACATATTTTGTCCCGTTGTCAATCACAATTACTTTTTTTAGCTTTAAGATTAATCAAAAGGTTTCTAGTTTCTAAGCTCATAGATAATAATTGAGGTAAACAGTTTGTAGTGCCCCTCATGCGGAAAAACACCGTTACTCCAAAAAGCGCAATCAAGAGTTTGGGGACCGACGATTAAAGGAAACGTTATTTAGAAGTACAACAGCGGTTATATTTTTATATACCGGGTAGCCAAAAGCCGGCAGGCCCATGCTATCCATATTGAAATTAAATAGTGTATAGCTAGCGAAGCAATTACGTAATTTAAGGAAGAGATTAGTCGATTTTTTGCCTTTGGCGCGTCTATATTTAGAGCGATTACAAGCTAATTAAATTCAGTACTGTTCATTCCACACTGAAAATGTAATTACTTTGTAATTACTTTTTAATCAAAGCATGACGTTTGCATCAATGGGCAGCATAGTCTTCAAACGCATTACGAACAACGTGAAGATGCGAAAACATATTACGCAAATGGCAAATTGTAAGCTGCCAGTTAAAATTATTGAAGAGCAGTTTCTTGAGGGTAATGCTTACGTCTTCTATCCTTTGCAAATGCAATAGACTTGCACTTCATATTAATTTTCTTAAAACAGGCACTGCATAAGCGAATTTCTGAAGCGGGGTGGGTGAGGCGCAGTGAAATGGAAACATTATATGCGAGAGAGTAGGTGCATGTGTTCTGATCAAGCTGACGGAATGAGTAAACCATACCTTCACTCCGGGCGGAAATGCACATGGATGTGAATGGTGCTCATCCTGTCATTACGTAAGATGATGCGTAGCCGTTAGGTCAGGGGCGTAGCTTCTCCATACAAGATGGGGGGGGGGGGGAGGGGGCTGATCTGTAAAAGAATCGCTTAACCCTATTCCCTGCGGGCACCCAGAATTACGTTAACCTGCGGGAGGGGCAGATTCTGACCCTCCCCCCCCCCAGAGATCTCGAGAACCGTTCGGTCGATTTCGATGGGGAAAACGCCATTCGATTCGTTATGACCAGATCTATCTTTTTGGGTCCCTACATTTTTGTTTTGTTTCAAAATGGGTTGCCAGGAGGCAAAAAATCACAAAATTTAGGGTGTTTTTTAAAGGTCATTGCGGCCATGTGGCTCGACCGATGTGCATGCCTCAAAAGTGTTTGAGCTTCAAATGTACTGTTCTTTAATATATTACAAGATACAAAACAAAATAAAAAATCATAGGCGTATTCAGGGAATGTAAAATGGGGGGATTTTCTGAAGAAAAATAAATGTGCTGTTCTTGATTGTTTGAGACGACATGAACGTCACATGTGGGCATTATATGCTGTAATTGGTTAAATTTGATATATTGAGCATAGGTGGATCCAGGAGAAAAAACATGGGGCACCATGCGCGTAACGCTTTTATCATCTTACTAATTTAAAGTTGGACCTAATTTGAGGGTGAGTACCGCCTCCCATTTTTTTATCCTGAGTGCGCCTCTGCCCCCAAAATATGTACAATCCTAGTATATATGATGTATATTGCATTGAAATAGTTTCTGACTCATGTATTGCATTGCAAACCACGAATGAAGTCTGCGCCGCAAAACCGCATTCGTAATACCCTCCCCAAAACAGGAGCCTGGAACCACCTCTGCTGGACCTATTTTTTAATTTTTTTGACACAACACGCGCCATTCCATTTTGGAAAAAGTCACAAAGTTTCAGGACGTTAGGCTGAACGGTTTAGAAGCGGCAAGTGAAAAATCACCGGGAGGGGCAGAATATGCCCCTTCGCAGGGAATAGGGTTAACCCTCGCCCTACGGGGGGGGGGGGGGGGGGGGGTCCTAAAACAACCCCTCCTGAGGTTTTCTTGCATTACTTTTACACATATAGCGAATCATGCTGACATTTTTAGCACCTGATTTTACAACAATTATACGTATGCTCTAAAAGTTTCATTGAAATTGGTTGGTGGAACGTCATGTTGGTGGAAAAAGATAAATGTTTGAAAAATCATAAAAACTGAGTTTTGTGTCATTTTCTTTAAATGGCAATCTCGAAGTTCCGAAATTTTGGGTTCTTGACCCCTGAAAATAAAATAAAATGTTTGTTTTAATCACCACAAAATCACAATTTTCAAAGATGTTAGGAAAACCGGAATATATGTGAGAGAGCTGGGTATAAACAATACCCAAACCAAATTTCAAAGCAATATCTTTAATTTTGACTGAGTGATGGCTCCCTAAGTGTAAGAAACTCATGACGTCATTTTGTATAACTTTTCTGGACTTTTTTGACCAGATGCGAACAAATAATCACTTTTTCTGTATTTCTGAGACAAAACTAGTCTAGGAACATGCCTTTGTATCTACATTTATCAATTTCTAGTTTTAAAGGTTTTCTGACAGAGCAAAATCGCTGTTCTGGACGTGGTCGATCGAGGTCATTCACTTGACCTGGAAGGTCACTCGTTCACCCGAAACCTAACAAATGCATACCGTTAGATTCCAAACGTGACAGGCAACATGTTGGTTCTTACCGCGTTATGCTATGTTGCTTGGTTTGGAAGTTAACAGGGGGTCTTTTTAACAGGGTGGGGTCTTTTTAGGACCCCCCCCCTAGGTCGAAGGTCAAAAAAGCTCCCGTAGGGCGAGGGTTAAAGTACCATCAAAATCCACAAAATGCATATTTATCCCCAGATTTGACCCACTTCCTCGTCAAAGTTGCGAGGCCGAAGCTCCAGTTTGGGGGGCTGAAGCCCCCCCCAACTGAATAGGATCCTACAACCCTGCGTTAGGTCTATGCAGATAAAGGAAATGCACTGGCAGTTTCTAGGTGGAAGCGTAAATGAAACAGTGTTCTGTCTCCGGTAGTGAAGCACAGAGAAGGGAAAATAGATGAAAACTTATTACAGGGCAACAGAACTTCACGTTGTGTCTAACTTTATCCTGCCCGAATTTACCCACTTCACCCTCAGACACGAAACAGCACTGGAAATCCTCGATAGATAAATTACTTCTGCGTCTGTATGCTATTTCTCGTACCATGATCTGTAACTCCCTTCGCCGCTTAGCAAATTCTCGCCGATCTTTTCTATCGTAGTGCAGCGGCCACGAGCTGGGAGATCCGTGTGTGTCTGAGACCCGATATGTCGAGCTCGGAACAGCAGCACCAGTCGGTGCCGTGCTGCGAAATGTGCCGTGCAGTGCCGTGCTGCCGTGTCAGCTTGTCACCAGTCGGGGCCGTGCTGCGAAATGTGCCGTGCAGTGCCGTGCTGCCGTGTCAGCTTGTCACCAGTCGGGGCCGTGCTGCGAAATGTGCCGTGCAGTGCCGTGCTGCCGTGTCAGCTTGTCACCAGTCGGGGCCGTGCTGCGAAATGTGCCGTGCAGTGCCGTGCTGCCGTGTCAGCTTGTCACCAGTCGGTGCCGTGCTGCGAAATGTGCCGTGCAGTGCCGTGCTGCCGTGTCAGCTTGTCACCAGTCGGTGCCGTGCTGCGAAATGTGCCGTGCAGTGCCGTGCTGCCGTGTCAGCTTGTCACCAGTCGGTGCCGTGCTGCGAAATGTGCCGTGCAGTGCCGTGCTGCCGTGTCAGCTTGTCACCAGTCGGGGCCGTGCTGCGAAATGTGCCGTGCAGTGCCGTGCTGCCGTGTCAGCTTGTCACCAGTCGGGGCCGTGCTGGAAAATAAGGTGAATTATTGGAAACTGTGATCACATCACTGGTTCTGTCTCACGCTAAAATATTCCCAGCTTTCTCTTCGCCACAGTGAGCTACATTTCTAAAAATAAACATGGAGCCTGAAGTAGTGTGTTAGCAAAAGGAAGTGGCTTGCCCAGTTCACATAATTCGAGCATATGTGAATCGTTGGAGATTGTCCAATCATACAGCTGGTGCGTCTGGTCGGTGAAGCCTGACCGGCAGCTGGTGGCCAGAGGTGGGACGCAACTGTCCCCACAGCAGGCTGCCGCCGCCGCGTCGGGCCAGCACGACCGAACGTCGCACCATTATCACCGACAAACTATTACCTCAATTCCATTGTCAGTGCAGTCAAAATTACTTCTGGAGAATGCTCAAGTATGGAATTGGAAACTGTCCCGTTTCCATACTCGAGGAGAACCGGGATCGGCTGTCCAGATTTCACCGGCCAACTGTGACGAGCTGTGTTTGAAGGGTTTTCACTTTTCACACTATGCCGGATCAGATTGACAGACCTGTGCAAACGCCGTATCGTTCTCTGTTGTTTTCTGAAACACTCCAGCTCTTAACACGGCATTGACTGGGGTCTCAGCCGAACACCATTGATTGGGGGGGGGGGGGGGGGGTTAATCCTCGCCCTATGTGTGGTCCTAAAACGACCACCCTGAGGTTTTTCTAGCATAACTTTTTAGACATGCGGCGCATCTTGCTGAAATTTTCAGTAGCTAAGTATATAGTAGCTAAGTACAATTATAGGTATCTTGTAAATTTGTATTGACATTAGTTGAGCAATTTGGGAAATTCTGATGTTTTGATGACGTCATGTTGGTGGAAAAATGATAAATGTTTGAAAAAATCGTAGAGAACAGAGTTTTGAATTAAATTGTAAACGCAATTAAGCAAAGATATGAAATGTCATTTTCTTTAAAATGGCAATGTCGGATTTTCAAAATGCTTGGTTTTTAATCCCTAAAATGAACAAAAACTGATATTTTGGGAAAAATCAAATATATATGAGAGAACTGAGTAAAGACAATACTCAAACCAAATTTCACAGACATATCACTATTTTTGACTGCGTGATGGCTCCATAAGTGTAAGAAATTCATGACGTCATTTATTAAAATAACTTTCTTGGACTTTTTTTGACCAGCTACGAATAAATCATTACCTTTTCTTTATTTCTGAGACAAAACTGGTCCAGGAACATGCCTTTTTATTTACATTTATAAATTACTCATTTTGAGGTTTTCTGACAGAGCAAAATCGCTGTTCTGGACGTGGTCGATCGAGGTCATTCACTTGACCTGGAAGGTCACTCGTTGACCCGAAACCTCAAAATTGCATACTGCTAGATTCCAAACATGATAGGCAACATGTTGATTCTTACCGCGTTGCTCTATGTTGCTTGGGTGAGAAGTTAACAGGGGGAGGGGGTCTTTTTAGGACGTAGGGCGAAGGTGAAAAAACCTCCCGTAGGGCGATGGTTAAACGCCCCCTGACTATCTTCCGAACCAATGGTCGCAGCGAGATGCGCAAGGCCGCATTCGAAAGCTCTTAATAAGACAAATCTAAAACATGCTCACATATTTCAAAGTAAGGTCAAATTGCGGTCACGGTCAGGTCAAAGTTCAAAATCGACCTATTTGAGTTTATGTGCCATACTTTCCATCCAAAGTCTTCGATTACGACCATGATCACGCAAAGTGCACGCAAAGGAATGATACACATCCCACATGAGCTAAAGTGAGATTGATAACCGAGGTCAAGATCAAGGTCAGGTCACAAAAGATCACTATGCTCTAAATAGCTACGAAAGTCATGCAACGCATGTTTTATGAGTTATTTTCCACGTGTAATTCGACAGTGATAGTCATGTTACCACCTGACTTCATTTACATGAAGTTAATGTCAAGTTCAGGTCAAGTTCAGGTCAATGAAGGTCAAAATTTTAAAGTAATAAATCTAAACTAAAACAGTGATGTTTCTAGACCGGTTTTGTCTCTGAACAACAGTGGTGTCATTTATGTGTCTGTATCTGGTCAATAAAAGCACAAAATCGCAATTTGTAAATATGACATCATGAGTTACTCATACTTTAGATGCCACCAGTCAGTCAAAATGGTGATATTATTCTGAAATTTGGCATGGTAGTTACCATATGTGGTTCTCTGAAATACATTCCGGCTTTTTGAATATCTTTGACAAATTTGATATTGTTGGCATTTTCCCCCATTTTTTGTTGTTGTCAAAAACTACAATTTCAAACATCCAAGATCGCCATGTTGTAGCCCTTGCTATTTACTATTCTTTGACGTTTTTTGATTGCATTTTACTCGATATATGGCATTTGTACGGTCTGTTACATTTTAGCTGATTTTGGTGTTAAACTCGTGTGTATTGACGTCACTAAATTCGCTATAAATCGAACAATGTTCGACGACATTGGTTTATGTTTCTTAGAAGACGTTAACGTGATTTAGGAGAAGGTACACCAAGTTTCACGTTGGTAGCGCTATTGTTTTGTGAGATATTACGAAAATTCATCAGGGGGGCGCTAACCCCCCTCCCCCCTCCAGTCAATGGCGGGTTAACCCATAGCCTTATATATTGCAGAAAGCTTCTGTCGCTGGGCTCTGACCCCGTCTTGATTTGTATTATCAAAGGCACCACCACCTCCCTACCAAACGTTGGAAGCATCATTATTCTGAAGGCGATGTTTCCATAAGAGATAATTTGCTTGCAGGCCGATAATTTGGTATCAAAAAACATATAACCGTTGTGGTACTTGTAAGTAACGTTTCCTTTAATCGTCGGCCCCCAAACTGGTGATTGCGCTTTTTGGAGTAACGGTGCTTTTCCGCATGAGGGGCACTGCAAACTGTCTACCTCAATTATTATCCATCAGCTTAGAAACTAGAAAGATTTTGATTAATCTTAAAGCTAAAAAACAGATAATTGTGATTGACAACTGGACAAAATATGTTTTTATATTTTTGTTTTAACACACGCGTACCACCTATACAGGGTGATAACCTACATACACCTACACAATATGTCATCGCGTCACTGCTTCGCCGTGTTCGGGCCAGACTACGTCTCGGGCGGCGGCTACGGCGGAAAGTCTGCGTCAGATACATGCACGTTTCTATATACCTGAACCTACCTATGGGAATGCTCTTCCTATGTGGGGTCACTAGGCGTACAGGACCATTTACTCTGATATTTTTTCAGCGTTCCCTTCAATGTGTCCGCCCCTGTAGATCAGATGGGAGAGCGCTGGACTTCTGACCCCACCCGGTAGTGGCAGCCTGGGTTCGAGTCGCTTCGTCGCTCGCTATTTGCCCCTGACTGGGATGGCCTGTGGCCGGTGGTAGCGGTCGCACTCAAGGTCAGGTGACGTCAGAGGTCGGGGCGGACCGTGTCCAGGTATGTCGGGCACGTACAACTTTCGCTTCTAAATTCTGCCGGACGCCATGAATTGCTTTACCGGGTGGTGGGAGGGTCAGGGCCTGCGCAACAAGCTATGCTTAGCGTGTGGGTCCTAGACCTCGGAAATCCATCCATTCAAAAACATTCGGAATAAATTATAAAAAATAAAAATAAAATGTGGCAATATGCTTTTCTATTCCTGGTCATTTTGTAAGTGTAAGATTAGGTGAGATAGGCGCAATACCCTATTCCGTCTAATTATATGTTTGGTACATATAATTGTATGATTCGCTAGAGCGTTTTTAGAGGTTCCAATAGCACGGTTGATTCGTTATATTGTTATCTGTTTGGTATCATAATATTTTCGAAGAGCCCACGTCTTTGATGTCGTTCCAAAACGAAGAACTCGTGGGCAATGTCAGAATTTATGTACTATGTTCCTGCTATGTTTACACAGTCGAGGGTAGTCACTGCTTTCTGTAAGGCCCATGCAGATAGCAGAATGTCCTGTGACGTGGATACACGTGTGATAATTTATAATGCATGTGCTCTATATGTGGGAAGACATGTTACACTCAAAAAATCTCTACGGGTGTTAACTCTTGCGACAGGCGTTAAATTGGAAATGTTACCATGCCTGGGGTGTAATTGATAAGGCTCCGCTATCTACACCCATGCCAGACACCTGCGTGGTGTGTCAGTGCAGACCACCATCGAATCGTGTGTTCCCATACCCACAGTTCTGTTGTTTACGGACACCTGCCCGCTGTGTTGATATCCAATACACCTGCGTCATTTGTCCGCCCACCGCCAGTTGAGGTGTTCGTCTACAACACCAAAATACACCCGACTGGTGTGTAGTTGCAACACCTGCGTCGTGTGTCCGCTCAACGCCAGCTCATGTGTTCATCTATACCTGTTACTTAAATCCCGCTTAGGTGTCGATGCAGTCGGCGCGCGCATGAGCATGTAAATATTTGTTTCTTCTTCTTCAAATCACTGCTGCGGCTGCGCGCCAGTGAGAGCGTGGCGTTGAACCGTTGTCAAGCACGGAGCATGGAACGGATAGGCCGGTATAAGTATTGATATCAGTAGTCAGTACTCTGGGATAGGTTGCTCCCTACAATTGCGTCACCACCAGCCATCTGGCGAGAGTTTGCATAAGTATTTTGACTAAGGACAATTTCAACGCCTTGATTTGAAGTGACCACGTCGTACACCATGTCGTTGGGAGGAGGCGTCTCCGACTTAAAGCAGTCTGTATTCACAAGAAAAGTTTAATCGATTGAAGAAGAAGCCAGGAGGTAGCTGAGCTTTGTAAGTATCGTGGGTGATACAAATATACCAAAAAAAATACAGCAGGAAAAGTGAAATTCAGCCTCGAATGAAGGGAGCCGTTACCGTTACCTAATGCACTGTTCCTGTTCTCGTGTGGCATTCCATACATGCGTCTATATTCAAATAAGCTTTCATAATATTTTGAAAAACGTCTTGCCAGCAAATGTCATCACCGTAACGCTCTCTCCATGACCGCTCCCCACTTGTGCTGATGCTCCTTAAGTTGGTGGCTGATAATAATATTATATAAATATTTTGTTTTTTCGATTGCTTTGCTCTTTTTCACCGCATACACCATGGCATTTATTCTTGGGTAGTGGTTTTACCGAATGTTGGATGGAACAGTAGCTATTTTATGTTAAAAGTATGACATTTATTTGTGGTCCAAGTCATTAACTCTATCTTTTATGGCCAGGAGACAAGCAACTACGAAAGTAAAAGGTGTAAGAGTGTCACCGCCGGAGGGCACCGTCGCCTTTCCGAAAGTGGAGGCCATGCGCATTTTGAAGTCGATTATTTCCACTGCAACGGTCATAGGCGCAATATTATAATCCAAAATGTTGTTGGGACGCGACCCCCGCCCATGGGGGGGGGGGGGGGGGGGGGGGGGGCAGGGGACGCGTGCATCGCGTCGGACGAATGAGAACGAGTCGTCGGACGCGTCGGACGCGGGGACAATTTCCTGCTTTCGACGCCCAGGGTCATTGGTCACAACGGCAAATAACAACAATATTTCAAATTACGTGCATCGTCCCACTTTGTTTGATATTCATGAATATATTACAAATGTTGATTATGATGTGTATTGCATTAACATTTGCGCTTCTTGAAGGATATGTATATATATTTCACATGGTGTGTTTGAGTTGCCACCTCGTGCATAGCCAGAACCTCATCCAATGCTTGGGTGTTTTAGAATAGTTTTGGACTGGCATTGGTTCGCCGAGGGAAGCGGTTTATCTCCGCTTGGAACACTTCCTCTTGTTAGTGGCTTAGATTAAACGCAAGAGCTCACACGATACTACTTTCGCCTTTGCTCGCATCGCGACCTTTGCAGGACGAGTGTAACCGGTAGTTGCGACATTTTCTGCGATCAGAGTACACCAATATTTCCTTAACGCTGGGTATATTGTGTTATCTGAAAGCGGTCCAGCATTCTTGTGGGGCGACTGCTGACGGCACAGTTATGAGTTATATAGGGCATCGAGTAGTACCTACAAGTGTGGGTGAGTGTAAGTGTAGGTAAAACAAGTGCAACCTTAAACGAATGTTTCATGGTTCAAGATCAGTCAGTGGAACTGGCGACGAAATCTTACCGTCATCAATTTCACAGTCAGTGAATTTGACATAAATGCATTGGCTATGTGTCATTTCTCTTTCTGATAGCTGCTTGCCATATTCGCAAATATCGGCAAGCGGAATTTGATAGGGCGGCGATATATCAATAGCTTTATATAATTACAAATACAGAGCACACCACATGCTGTGTCATCATTGACATGGTTGCTGCCATGTCACACAGCTATCACGGAATCACTGACAGTGATGGTTGACGCGTCACGGAATCACTGACAGTGATGGCTGACGCGTCACGGAATCACTGACAGTGATGGCTGACGCGTCACGGAAT
>JAXIVJ010003529.1:0-5000 GCA_036785665.1 Chirona hameri
TAGATAGATAGATATATATATATATATATATATATATATATATATATATATATATATATATATATATATATATATATATATATATATATATATATATATAATATATATATATATATTGAAAAGAACTGGAAAGCTTGACGGCCTCTGGAGGCTGTACCTTTCAGTGTCACACATTGCCACTTTCTGGAAAATTGCGGAAGACATTTCTACACTAATTTGCTGAGTCTAGAGCTAATTGGTGCGTCCTTTTGTTATTGATTGTTGTTTGAGTGACTGCATGTTAACATGTGAGAAGGGGTAATTTTGCAAGCTTGAGTGGCCCTGAAGGTTATATTTGAAAATGTCACGAATAGGGAACATGATTTCGGTTCCGGCATGTGCTCTTCTATTATTTCCCTGAGTTTGGTTGAAATCGCCGCGTCCCGCAAACTCAGCGAGTTTGAGTGACTGCATTGTTGGGCGGGTCTGGGGATTTTCGTGGGCAAGATAGGAAAGTGCAAGGGTATGGCTGTGTTCATTGCGACAAGAGCTTTCGAATGATACCCCCTTTTTAACGTTTTTGATGGATATTTAATACATTTTGGCTGGTAAATTTTTTCCTTAACATATGGTAGCACGCTTCTGGTCCGGGCTGAATCTGGGCTGAATGTGGGCCAACTTCCGTTACTTTCATGTTTGCCCATGACCGCCACGGATGTGTCCTCCCCCACTGCGCCGACATAGACTCTCCCAGGCGAGGGCGAGCTTCGGCGCATGGAGAGGCTGCTCAGTTGGTCGGCGAGGCCGCCGGGGAGTTGTGTGTGTGGTGTCGGGTACATTGGCCACTGGTCTGAACCATGTGACCTGCACAGAGCATTGTAGTCTGACTAGTAGAGGTCTGGTGACATCCGAGTGGACCTGACGTCTCTCGGCACAGTCAAGGGACCCCGGGTCTTAACTGTGACCTGTTTCGCAAAAATATAGCGTCCTGTACCTGGACTGTAACCTCTCAGAGAGGTCACGTGACCTGTCTCTGAATTGTGACCTGGCCTGAAGAGGTCAGGTGACCTGGATCTGGGTTGTGACCTGACCTGAAGAGGGGCAGGTGACCTGACTGGGTTGTGACCTGACCTTTAAAAGGTCAGGTGATCTGGCTCTGGGTTGTGGTCTGACCTGAAGAGGTCAGGTGACCTGGCTCTGGATTGCGACCTGACCTGAAGAGGTCGCTCCGTTGAGATGGAGCGGGACGGTCTTCGGACAGCCACGCGCCTGTGGTCGCTGCTGCTGCTGCTGCTGCCCACCCGGCTGCTGGCACAAGGTAAGCAGCGTCAATTCGCACAGTTTTAAGCCATGTGCTTAGGCGCGCGGCGATAATATTTGTGCTATAAGTATCTAAGGATGCTTGATGTCACGTACAGCAGAACAATGCCTAAGTCGATTTCAGATGATGAATTTCAAGCGCAATAACGGAGCACGTCAATATTACATGGCTGTATTACGCTGATTGGGAAGTAGGAACATGATGTAATACAAATAATGGAGCTTTTTTATTACAGGTATACCGTTTAGTATTTCTGTCATACATACCTATATGTTTGCCTTGTTTTTTGCATGCTTATTGCTGACTCAAAACGAGTTTCCACGATTTAGCACACCACAAAGCCTCCACGTGTCTCCCTACCAAAGCCTCCCCCCTGAGCGCGACGGACGCTTGCTAGTTCAACTTGGAAAAAAATGTTACCCAACACGATTTGATTATATTTTTTAATATAATTTATTTTTATATTGTCAAAAATGGCCTTATATCGCGCCGATTCAGGACAGAAGGCCGTACATTTGTATTGTTTATCAAAACTATATGCATACTCTTTGAGTCAGAGTCCTGAAGTCGCGCGAATTAAAACAAATGGTTCAGCCAATCAGATTCGAAAGTAGTCGCGTAAAGATAGACTCGCATTGGAGATGTGCCAACCGGCGGCCGGCGATTCGCTTGCTAGCACCAGCTGCAAGCTGATTGGCTGATGGTATAGCCTCTGCCCGGGCTGGAACCAGTACAACATTCTTTCGCCAGCACCGCATTCCTTCGCCAAAAACTAAAATATATTCGGCTGGAAAGTCTTTTCAGTCAAGAAAACTTGCAGATAGGGGTTTCCCAACACGGTTACAAAACTGCTATCTCAGTTTAAAACTAATGTTGAAGGTGAACTATTTCCTTTAAAGGAAATAGTTCACCTTGGAAAATTTGTACCCAACACCATCGTATTATATTTTGTAATACAATTTCTTTTTATATTTTCAAAAATGGCCTTATATCGCGCCGATTCAGGACAGAAGGCCGTACATTTTTATTGTTTATCAAAACTATATTCATACTCTCTGAGTCAGAGTCCTGACGTCAAGCGAATGTCAAAAAATGGTTCAGCCAATCAGATTCGAAAGTAGTCGCGTAAAGATAGACTCGCATTGGAGATGTGCCAACCGGCGGCCGGACGTTCGCTCGCTAGAACCAGCTTCAAGCTGATTGGCTGATGGTATAGCCTCTGCGGGTACAACATTCCAGTACAACATTCTTTCGTCAGCACCGCATTCCTTCGCCAAAAACTCAAATATATTCGGCTGGAGAGTCTTTTCAGTCAATAAAACTTGCAGATAGGGGTTTCCCAACACGGGCTACAAAACTGCTATCTCAGTTTACAACTAATGTTGAAGGTGAACTATTTCCTTTAAAGGGAAATAATGACCTTTTTCCACAAAAATGGAGTTAGCACCTGAAATCGCCAGACGAGACCAAAATATATTGTAAATTCATCACATTTTGCATGAAAACTTTCCTACCGAAAGATATTTCAAGTTAAAGTTGATAAGCGTTCCACACTTTTAAACGACCGGTGCTTGCAAGTATTTTTGGTCCTCATCAAACTGCGGGATTTTCCCGTATTGTTTTTTTTACGCAATGGAGTGGAAAATATATTGTGCGTTCTGCTTGTTGTGATTATATGCCCGGCGATCTTCTAAAACTAACAGCGATTGGAAAAAGTGGCAATAAAATCGGAAGCTCATCGATGCACATCAATGGCGGCATAGTTAGTGGTTGCGACCCTCAATTTTTGAAAATCGATTCATTTGATTTCAACATTAAGAGTATTGTATAATTTGTCTGTGGCTGTATATAACACTATGCTTTATATTATCATGCAAAAATAATAATTTTTTCTCAAAAAACTAACAAACAATAACACAAAACTGGCAATTAAATCGGAAGCTCATCGATGTACATCGACGGCGACCTATTTAGCGTCGGCGATTTGTTTACAAAGTCATTGTCATGCTTCTCGGCGCACTTAACCATTGTGGTGAGTTGTTCCTGATTAGTATACCCAAGTCCCGTAGCAGTCTTGTTAATGACGTCACTGGTGCCATTCTTGTGTAGCATTGCAAAATATATCTGATTTTGAGTTGAAAGCTAATTAAAGACTTATTCAAATGATTGTTTTTAAGTTTGAATTTTCTTGTTAATCATTATTAAAGGTATCTTATCACTGTATTTCATAGTAGTTGACACTTCAGAAACTTGTGACGTAATAATATTGTATCCAATATGCATTTCCCTCACCTTTTGCTATTGTGGCGCAGTGCCGAGTGCTTTGCGAATACTAGCTTGCCTGGGGGTTTAATTCATTCCGCCCTTATTTTATTCGAGTTGATATAGTTTGCATGTTGTTGTTATTCATGACTTATACTGATAGTCAGTCATGCATCACGGATGCTTCACGGATTGCTTCACGGATCAGAGCGCTGCTCGAAGGCACGCTAGTAGCGCTAGCAGCGCTTTCGTTCTCCATGGCAACTAGGCGTGAGCCAATGAAAAGCCAGAACGTATTCCCTTTCTGCTTTTGATTGCGCTGACGGCTGGTTGCCATGGAGAACGAAAGCGCTACTAGCGCTACTAGCGTGTGTCCGAGCAGCGCTCAGTTTGTTCGGAAACGTCACAGAGCCTCCAAAAATGCCGCACTCGATGTAAACAATGGTAGGGAAGGACGAATTTGTCAATGACCTTCATGAAGTACATAAGGTACTTGTTTTGTATTGTTTCCAAACTTACAACTTTGAATTTGGGGATAATTTTATTTAATTCTTAAATTAAATAAAATAATTTTAAAACCATAACGGTAGCCTAAGAAATTGTTGCTAACAAAATCAAAAGGTCATTATTTCCCTTTAAGTACTCACCCGTAACTGAACCGTGCAGCAGCCCCGACACCCCACCACACGGCCCCGCGGCACCTCTGACCGCGAACCCGACTGTTCGGGGGGGGGGGGGGGGTGCACAGGTGG
The DNA here is from genome assembly GCA_036785665.1 of Chirona hameri. Taxonomy (NCBI): domain Eukaryota; kingdom Metazoa; phylum Arthropoda; class Thecostraca; order Balanomorpha; family Balanidae; genus Chirona; species Chirona hameri. Next base: position 4,315 of record JAXIVJ010003529.1, read on the forward strand.
AACACACTCTTGTTTATAAAGTATATCATACGTTAAGTACAATATCATGATGTTAAGTACGTATTGCATACAAGTGTAGCATATACTAAGTATAGTAATACATGGTCAAACGAATAACTGACTTGTATTTCTTCTAATCTGTCAAATAACCAATGACGTCCTGTATATATCGTCTGCTATTGGCGCTCCATTGCACCACAATAATGCTATTCACGTGCAATCTCAATGATGTCACGTGTTCCGCTCTTTACACCGTTAACGTCCTCCCACACGAAACCATCAACACAACAGCACCATTTAATCGGTATTGTTGCCAGTTATGGGCATAGTTTCAAGTCATACCTTCCTCGCACCGCCCCCCCCCCCCCCCCTGCTTCACATCGTTGGCATGATGAGACACTACCAGACTATGTCTGGATTTATAATTTCTTTACGAGCTATCAGGTCCACGCAATTTAATTCCAAATTATTCCGTGAAAACATAATGCAGAATCCTTACACAGTAAACAGTATGACCAGACCAGAATCCTTACACAGTATGACCGTACACAGTATGACCGTACACAGTATGACCGTACACAGTATGACCGTACACAGTATGACCGTACACAGTATGACCGTACACAGTATGACCGTACACAGTATGACCGTACACAGTATGACCGTACACAGTATGACCGTACACA
>JAXIVJ010003529.1:7500-93062 GCA_036785665.1 Chirona hameri
GTTCTGATTGACAAGCGGACTTCTTTGCTTAGTAGCCCCATCCACCCTACCCCTGTTTGAGACCAGTGCCGACTCATGTGGATGACTACCACTGCGCGTGGCGCGTGCCGCGTGAGGGTGTTGCAAAGTGTTTTGTCGCAATAACTCCGCAACGGCTGGGCCGATTGTGTGCAAATTTGGTGTATGGTTAAGAACCCCTCGGCACCGCTTTCCCACAAGTCAGGAATAGGGTGTTCACTGCACGTGCGCACGTGTACACCCCTATTATATATATTAGAACGGCTTAGCCGATTGTGTTCAAATTTGGTGTGTGGTTAGGGACCTCTTAGCCGCCTCTTCCCACAAGTCAGGGGTGGGGTGCCTCTGCACGTGCGAACGTGCGCACCCTTTGTTGTATCTCAAACTACTTGCTCGATCGAGTTGAAATTTACCATAGATGTCCTTCAAGCTCGCTCGTTCATTCGCCAACTACGGCGCCTTACTGGTATATAGAATAGGGATGAGCACGTGCGCACGTGCAGAGGCACTCCACTCCTGACTTGTGGAAGGCAACGGCTGAGAGGTCCCTAACCACAACACCAAATTATAACGCAATCGGGTTCAGCCGTTCCTGAGATATAAAATAGGGGTGTGCACGTGCGCACGTGCAGAGGCACCCTGCTACCCCTGACTTGTGGAAAATTGGCGGCTGAGGGGGTCCTAACCACACACCAAATTTGCACACAATCGGCTCAGTCGTTGCAGAGTTTTTGCGAGAAAACACTTTTCAACACCCCTCACGCGGCGCGCGCCACGCGCAGTGGTAGTCACCCACATGAGTCGGTACTGGTCTCAAACAGGGTAGGTTGGATGGGGCTGATCAGCAAAGAAGTCAGCTTGTCCATCGGACGTGTGGTTGCAGAGATATGAGCTTCTCAAAAGCGTCGCCACGGGTCGGGCCCGGGCCGGGCCGCTCATATTCATATTTGTCCCATATACCACGGAAAAACGAGCGAGCGCGAAGCGCTCGCTCGTAATTAGACCGAGACCCGAAGAAATGCATAGTGCAACTGATACGGGTGGAAAATAAATAATGTGCACGAAAACGAGCTGATGAGACGTGTGGAGAAATAACGCGCTAGAACCTGCACTGCTGGGAAGACTGCGTACGGTACAGAAGACTGAGTACGGGGCGGGCTGCTGTGTCCGGGGGCGAATTGAGGTGGTATGGAGGAGGTGAAATCGACCCAGAAGATGGGCAGTGGGGGATTGTTGACTCCTAACCTTCGATAATTTCTGTCCCGGTCACGTTTGAGTGCAGGTGGATACTTATCCTGGCTTACCAGAGTGGTGCGTTTGACCCTGCGTACAGGCCACTGAAGCTCAATAACAACTGGAAGGGACAAGGGTGCCCTGAGAGCGGTCGCGGCCGGCCGCCATGCTGGAACGCCGGGCGAGGGGTGGCGAGGAGTATGAATGGAGGGGTCGGACGCGTTTTTTATTAAACCTGTCATTATAAGCTTCATATTTGTAAATATGAATACATTTTGGACGGATTTGATTGTGCTTTACAGCTGTATAATTTGTATCGATTTTTGTTTTATTTTATCGACACAGTTCATACTCCGGGCCGATCATTTCTCTACACATCTGTGTTTGTCCCATGTCCGTGCGACTCGTGGATGCCGAGATACTGTCCGGGATTGCAACCCCCAACAACCCCGCTGTGTTAACACGCGCAGTGAGAGGGGTATGCCACTAACACGCAGTGGGGGGGGGGGGGGGGCACTTTAGTGCCCCTCCCCCCCCCCCCCAGGCCCCAGGGGTGGTAAAAATAGACTATGGTTCTCCGACCAAATCGAAAGTTGTAAAATGGTTCTCCAGCAACACTAATGTAATATCGCTCGTTGAAGCAATATTTGTATTTATACTCCTGTAAAATATTGATCATACATGCAAAAATAAAGTTGCAGAAACTCTGATAAGCTACTCTGTAGCTGATGCAAAATTAAAGACATTGTCAAGTTCTGGATGTCCTATAGAAGAAGAGAGCATAGACAGGTCCTAAGCAATATTTGTAATTTAATGTTAATATTTTTTTGTTTGTATTTATGACAGACAGAAAAGTGTACCAGTAATACCAAAGCTATGGCGTCACGAAAAACGATACATAATCAAACTTGACCAAACATTTACAGCAATTAAGATCGCAGGGACCCACGTTTAGAACGCGCCGCTCGCATTCGCTCGCATGCACTGCAGAACCTACCAGGGGCTGTCTGCCCCCCCCCCACACCCCCCCCCCGACCATCTCGTAGACAGCATGGGTGGAGCTTTTCAGAGCAAGTTGGTGGGTCAAAATATCATATTGGGTGGTTGCTGTGCATGGGCTGAGGTGACAAATGAACAGTGTAACACTAGGATAACCTTCAAATCTGACCAAAAGTTGGTGGGGAAGAACATAAAAATGGTGGGCCAAAATAAAGTTGGTGGGGCAGTCGCCCCACCAACTTTGGGGTGTGGGGATGGGAATTACTGAAACCAAAGGTCAAATACAAGCAGTTTTTAATTTAGTCAGACTTTTTACAGGTAAGGTAGACAACATTAAACACCAGACACATCATAATGCCATACTTTGCATGCTATTGGTGATGAAGTCGATACCGACACACTATTTAAGCATGACAAGTATGTTGTTAGGGCGTGTCCGGGGTTAGAGTTGTTTACCCTGTTTTCTCCCTTCAAACTGACAACCCTTTGCCTGGGATGACTTTCAGACACCAACACACCACCAATAACATGAAATGACAGGGCGGGGGGGGGGGGGGGGGTAATTACTGAACCAAAGGTCAAATACAAGCAGTTTTTAATTTAATCAGACTTTGTACAGGTAGGGTAGACAACATTAACACCGGACACATGCTGCCATACTTGTCATGTTATTGCAATTGGTGAAGTCGATACCGACAGTGCGACACACTACATCACCAAATAGCATGAGAAGTATGTTGTTAGGGCGTGTCCGGGGTTACAGTCGATTACCCTGTTTTCTCCCTTCAAACTGACAATCCTTTGCCTGGATGACTTTCAGACTGTAACCCCGGACAGATACACCACCAATAACATGTTATTGGTGGTGCCAGATACAACACCAATAACATGAAAGTTGTAATGTCTTAACATGTCCCCAAATTACAACACCAACAGTCAACACCACCAGTAACGTGCCAAGTCCAAGTGTTGACATGTTAAGTTTACCCTACTTGCTATGCGATTTATTTTATCCACTTTTTGAGCAACTATATTATTAATTATTTTAACCCTCGCCAGTGCATGAGGGAGTGGATTCCACCCCCCTCGGTTTTTAGGCAATAACTCGCGTAAATATCAACAGATTGCGATGAAACTTTCAGTACCCTACTTGTGAACAATTCGACACATATTCTGAACAAAATTTAAGTTGTAGGTCACATGACCCGTGACCTTTGACCCAGGGGCGGATCCAGGGGGCACAGGGGGCACGTGTGCCCCCCCCCCCCGAAACATCTGAGGAAGGCCCTTTTCGGCGTGCACAGCGCGCCTAAAAGGGCCGACGAGACCGCGCGAAGCGCGGTATCATGGGCTCTCTAAGAGTCTGGAGACCAAGCAAAGTGGTCTTTAGAGAGTTTAGAGCACTTCAGAGGCCCTTAAGGGCCAACAGGGCTCTTTCCGAAAGACCAGAGGGTTCATAAACGTTCAAAGGGCACCTGTACAGGTCAGAAGGCCCCTGTCTAGACCAAAAGGGCCCCTGGGCGAGTCAGAAGAGCCCTGAACATGCCGAACGGCCCATAGCCAGCACAGAGGGGCCCCTGGGCAGGTCGGAGGGCCCCTGATCATGTCGGTAGGGCGACAAAGCAAGCCAGCGCAGTTCCTTGTCAGGTCGAAAGGGTCACTGAGCAGGCTGGAGTGCCCCTGGACAGACCCAGAGGGCCCCTGAGAAGTTGAAAGGGGCTCCTGTGCAGGTCAGAGGGGCCTCTGACCAGACCGAAATGGGCCCTGGGTGGGTCAGAAGGGCCCCTGAACATGCCGGGCCTGGCCCCTAGCCAGCACGGAGAGGCCCCAGGCAAGTCGGAAGGCCCCTTTAGCATGTCGGCAGGGCGACAAAGCAGACAGCGCAGTCCCTTGCCAGGTCGGAAAAGCCCCTTAGCAGGCTAAAGGGCCCCTGGACAGACCAGAGGGCCCCATGTAGTTCAAAAAGGCCCCATTTGGAGGTCGGAGGGGCCCCTGACCAGACCGAAAAGGCCCCCTGGGTGGGTCAGAATAGTCTGAACATGCCGAATGCGCCCCTAGCCAGCACAGATGGTCCCCTGGGTAGGTTGGAGGGGCCCCTGAGGATGTCGGCAGGGTGAAAAAGCAAGCCAGCGTAGTACCTTACCAGGTCGGAAGGGCCCCTTAGAAGGCTGGAGGGCCCCTGGACAGACCAAGAGGGCCCCTGGAAATTTAAAAGGATCCATGTGGAGGTCAGAGGTCTTGCTGGGCCCTGGCAATGATCGGGAATTGGGCCCTTCCAACGCTCGGGAAGGGGCCCTGGAGATATGGAGATATGGAGGCATGGATATATGGATATATGGATATATGGAGATCCATATCCATATATCCATAGATGGAGATATGGAGATATGGAAGCATGGAGATATGGAGATATGGAGATATGGAGATATGGATATATGGATATATGGATATATGAATATATGGAGGCATGAAGATATCGAGATGGTGCCGCGGATGGTGCTTACAATATATTATTTGTACAGTCAAGGGCGGGCGGCCCCAGACAGCTGATGAAGAATTGACCAAGAGGGAAGTCGAGGTTCGTGACCAAGGGGAGGGGGAGGGGAGGGGGGGGGGGGGGGGGTGGGGGGGGGGGGGGGGGGGGGGGGGGTTGGATGCTGTTTTTACGAGCAGTTAATCTTATGCATGCGATAAACTATTATTGCGCCGCGAAGCGGCTCACAAAATTTAGGTTCTGAGCGGGCTGGAGAACTAATTTTTGCTATTTTGAACCAGCATGCAGGGTCAAAAACGAGGAAATATGTCTGGAGCAAAAGGTGTGTCAAAAGACATGATTGCCCCCCCCCCATTTAAGGCCATAGTCCCCATACCCCCCCCCCCCCCCTCCTGCGGCCGGCAATGTGTACAGTTTTATATTAGACCCTTTTGTATGGAAAAGAAAACAGATTGATTTGCGCCGCGTAGCGGCGCGGAAATTTTTGCTTTATTTTGTTTTTGTCTGGATAACTAGGCCCTAACTGTATCAGCCCAAGGGGGCCCTCGAGTCGATACGTTGTTGCCTCTGGTATAAAGGCACGTTGGTGCCCCTTCATGGTTGGTGCCTAAGGGACGGGAGTCATGAAGGGACATTTTTTGGCATAATTTAGCAACTTTAATTTAGCATTATTTCGTGTTTTTTTTTCTCTCCAGCGACCAATGCTTGTGATTTCATGGCGGCACCAGACCATTGTTTTCCCTCCTGGATTCAAGGAGCCCCGGTGTCTCCCCTCGCCCCACAGTGCCGCCTACCGTCACGATGGTGCCCCTGGTACACCGGTGCGGTGGTGCCCTTGGTTCACCGGCACGGTGGTGCCCCTGGTACACCGACGCGGTGGTGCCATTGGTTCAAAGAACACTGAATAATTTGCGCCGCAAAGCGGCGCGGATTTTTTCTTCTTCTTTATGTTGGCGGTGCCCCTGGTGCCCCGGCGCGGTGGTGCCCCCATGGCCCAAGGGAGAGGGTCATGACCCCCGTGACCCCCCCCCCTGGATCCGCCACTGATCAGGTGCGCTGTTCTATCATTGTCTATCATTGAAAGCAAGGGATACATACAAATTTAAAATTCAATCACTTGAGAGAAGAAGAAAAACTTCCGTTTTCATTAAGTTTTCTCCTAAGATCATTGTTTTTCACGTTCAGTGCAGGGAACGCGCAAGGGGGCATACTTGTATTGCATGCCTCCCCCCCCCCCCCCCCCGCCCTCCTCCCCCCAGATTCCTGTGAGTGGGGGGGGGGGCATTTGCCCCTGATGTCCGCCCCTTGGATCCGCCAGTGGGGGCGGATACCCTCCCCGTAGTTTTTTTTAATAGCGGAAAACGACGCCATTTCGCGACGCCATTTTTTGGTACAGCTCCTTGTCTATCAATTGCCCAAATCCGTTAATTTGTTTACCTCGGGTCTCCTCAGGTCACGTCACTAAGTCAAGTCTAGTGATCCCACCTCCAAAAAATGTAAGGTCATGCCGCAGCCACATTGTTTGATCGATCAGTTAGATACTCACAGGATTTAATCAGGTCATAAACACCTACAATTCTGTTATTTCGGATGATTTTTACATCGGTGACCTAAGGTGAAGTCTATTTTGTGACCTCCCCCAAGTCATTGGGGAAACATGAAAATGCATATAAATCCACAGGAAATGGCTAAATTTGGACCAATTTTCACTAGTCCCGCATCTTTTGCAAAATACAGTGGCGGATCTACGGTTGGACAAAATGGCAATTGCCCCCCCCCCCCAACCGCCTGAAATCGGCGCAAGATTGACACATTCCTTGATATAGAAGAAAATCTAAGCAACTTTTACTAAGGAAAGTTAGCTTTAAATCAACTATCAATGCATAAGCAAGCCAAATCCGATGCGTTTTCAGAATTGTGAGACTTTTTTTAATTTTGCCACTCCCCAAACCAACCGTTCTGGATCCGCCAATACCATGTGGTATTTTTATCCTGTGACCTCCACGAGGTAAAATATATTCACCCTGAGGTCATTCGTCATTTTTCTTCCATAACTTTTTACCGAACCAGTAAGGTGCCGTAGTTGGCGATGAACGGGCGAACGCGAAGGAAATGTATAGTGAATTTCAACTCGATCCTAGGAAAGTAGTTTCTGATGTAGAAATACGTGGTGCACACGTGCGCACGTGCACGTGCACCCCACCCCCGACTTGTGGGAAGGTGGCGGATGAGAGATCCCTAACCAGTAACCACACACCAAATTTGAACACAATGGGCTCAGCAGTTGCACCCACCCACTCCAAATTGCATTGCGACGTTCCTGATCCAACAGCCTCCGATCTCCCCCACTCTGCCGCTAATGGGCAATTGTTCAAAGGATATTGAAATTCAAGATATTCCGGAAATATTTAAAGATGCTGATTTTGGCTGGGAAATACTCAAACTTAGGAATATCATGACATTTGCATTGTATTTGTATACATTTATCACCAGGTAAGCATATTTTATTTTAATTGAATACCTATCAGCGAAAAAATGACATGGAAATAATGAAATCAGGGTGGGGAAACATTTCTTGACCTGGGGGGGGGGGGGGGAAGCAAAACCGGATCACTGGGGGGAATTTCCCCCCAGTTAACATGTTAAAATAGGCCCTGCATTGATTCAACTTTTAAGAGAAAAAAAGCTGAGGAAGATTGTGTGCTTACTGCTTGGGTAAGATACCCACCAGAGGTATTCGATATTAGTTTACACTTTACAAAATGTCCTGATAAATGGTTCAAACCATAGTACCTTTCTTGGTAGATTCTAACCATGACATAGGGCAGGGTGGCTAAAATTACTTTTTTAATTACTTTACTTATATGGGCTAATGTGAGTAACTGCATGACATACAAATATCTGAAACCTATTCAGTTTTTAAATGTTTATAGTTGATAAAATGTAGATATTTGATGGCCCTGCCTACCACCTGTACCTATCTGGTTCATGCATGTTCCCTATGGTTTGCACAAAATCCAAGCTTGATGACTAGTGCTAATTGCTTATGGAAAAGGGTGTGACCAAACTTTAGTGTGAGTTTTTGTGAACCTCCTAGGACCTCATCAAGGTGGATGGGGATATCTAGTAATGAGTGCAGCTTACATAGCTTCACAAACAAACTTTTATGCAGATGTATTTTTTCCAAATGGTTAAAATGGGTTTATGTTTTTGGATATAAGGAAAATGCTTTAGGCATTGTGAACTTGCGGTTTCTGCCATGTGGATAACACTGCTGGGGAGCAGACTTGTCAATGATTCAATGTGAATCGACTACTTTTGATTGAATCATTCTTATTTAAAATGAATGACTCATGAATCGATTCACTTCATGCGCAAACCTGTTGTGAGTCACTGATTGAATCATTCATACAGAGAAAATAGGCTGATTGAATCATTCATTGCTCAAAGAATCATTCTTTTTTGGTCGAACAGCATAAACTGTCCACAAAATATGCCAGCGGCCTCTGTGCGGTTCATCTGTGCCCTGTGGACAAACCAGGCACTTAACACGCGCCCTGGGAGGGGGGGGGCGAAATCCGCCCACCCCTCCGGTTTTTCGAGGATAGCGCAAAAACGGCGGCGCGCAGCGCCGCCGTTTTTTGTATACCTGTTTAGAAATGAACTTCCCGCATTATGTACAATTCTTGGCCTCAGGTCATCTCAGGTCAGGTCACCAGACCAGGTTACGTGATGACCTCAACTCCAAAACTTTTCAGTAGTACCACAGCCACAGTTTTACGCCGATCGGTTTCAATCTTGCAGGACTTCATAAGGTCATAGATACCAACAATTTGTTTATCTCGGATTTCTAATATCGGTGACCTAAGGTCAGGTCAATTTTGTGACCGCCAACACGGTTGTATCAATAACTATCGACATAATGAAGATAGAGAAGAGAAAACGGTACTAATATGTTTGTCTCGTCGAGACACGTCGCCCAATATGCAATATGACCAACTTGGGTCACCACTTGACCTTGACCTGAGGTCAAATTTCTCAGTTGACCTAACCCGATCACCATGAATATGATTCGAAGCGCCTTGACAAGACACACGCGATGGCGTAAACATTATTGCTTTATCTTTATTAGGTAAAAGGTTATTTGGGGAAAACCGTTTTTGCGCTATCCTCGAAAAACCGGAGGGGTGGGCGGATTTCGTGAAAACGAAAACAGTTTTGAAAACAAAATCACCTTTTTGACATTCGATGACCTCTGGAGCCTAAACTATTGACCTGGGCTCAAATCTGAGGCCACCTATGTCGATTGCATTTTTCAATGACTTTCGATTGCTTTTTTTCGTTTGCTGCTAACTATCATAGTTCCCGAGATATTTGGGAGTGTTCGAACCGAAGTCCTGAAAACTTGAAAATCTGACCCTTGATGACCTCTGGTGACCTCAATATTGACCTGAAAAAAAAATAACGAAATACTTTCGAAAGAGCTTGTCTCGAGCTATCTAACGTCGTTTCCCGCTTGTCGCTACGTTGCGTGGTTTTCGAGATCATAGGGGGGGGGGGGGGCGAAATCCGCCCCCCCCCTCCAGGGCGTGTAATTATCAGAGGCCCTCCAGGGCGCGTGTTAATGGCCAATTATATGAGCTCTGTGTCCTGAGCTGTAGCCTGTAATTCATATATGCGTAAAGAAAGCGAGGCTTTGTGTCCAACTCAAGTGGGCACAAAGCCACTGTTCAATCAGCCCTAACTAGGTGAATACCTTGGAACTGGTAGGGTTAGGGGTAGGTACCTAAATACTTAGAGAAGGTAACTAACTCATACTTTGGTTCATAAACCACACAGTACACGCACACCTTTTTCACACGAAAAATTATCAAAAGGTACCCACCTTTTCCTAATTTCTAGGCTATACCATATCAAAAACTAAATCATAAACAAACATTTGCATGACCTCCGCATGTCCCAAATATCACTGTCGCATCGGCGCCGCTTTATTCCACATCATGCTTTATAAAAAAATAATACCTAATGCAAAATCAAAATAAATGTTCTATTCGCTTAAAAAAGTGAAACGTAAAGTCATTAATGCTTTTGGAACTTGGAATTTGCAATTATAATGCATATTATAAATATCATTTTATAATCAAAATAAACAACACGCGTGTCCAATTGGCTCACATTCACATTCACATTCGGAAATACATTCGCAGATTATTTGGATTGGTTTCAAAATTGGTACACCGATAGATCACGACCTAGTGATCATTCTGGTAAAATCCTAGAGTCGCACATTCAAAATCAAAGGAGTTAGAGCAGGTCAGAGGTTTAAGGTCAAACAGCGGACTATTCCGATTTGCATGCAAATTAGCACACTGGTAGAACACATCACGCTCACGCTCCCCTTATCACGCTCATGAAATCTTAGAGTCGCACATTCAAAATCAAAGGATTTAGAGCAGGTCATATGTTTAAGGTCAAACAGCAGACTATTCTGATGTGCATGCAAATTGGCACACAGGTAGAGCATGACCTCCCTATCACGTTCATAAAATCTTAGTCGCACATTCCAAATAAAAGTAGTTAGACAAAGGAGTTGACACTTCCCTTTAATGTTGAGTGATTGAATCAAGATTGAATCATTCATTATGGTAATGTTAGTGATTGAATCATGATTGAATCATTCATTATGGTAATGTTGAGTGATTGAATCATGATTGAATCATTCATTATGGTAATGTTGAGTGATTGAATCATGATTGAATCATTCATTATAGTCCGTGAATCACTGTGAATCGACTCATGACAAATATGAATAATTGACAAGTCTGCTGGGGAGTAACATTTAACACAGAATGTTATTACTGACATAATGTTTCCATTAGGAGAGTAAAATGTCCCATCATGCTTATTGCAATGTTTATGGGGTGATAGCCACATTTTCATAAATGCATTTGTTTATACATTTACCCTCAACATATGGGAACTGAATTATATGTTGTCAGAAAGCAAAAAGAACACACTTCTGAATACTATCCTTTGATGAAGCATCTTACTTGTACTTATCACATCACTTAAATTTATTTAAGATACTCCCATTTTACCCCACAGTGGGTTAAAATGAGTATACCCTGACTTGTTGGAAATAAATGGTTCCTGCCTCCATGTCCCAAAGGGTGCCCTAAAATAGCATGCTGTCTGGAAAGGGGAAAGTTCATTTGCTGTGTTGGCAACATCTAAATTATTACCACTTAATGCATTAAGCACCAGCAAAAATAAGCTGTGTATTTGCACCATTTGTTCTCATTTCTAATCATTTTCAACATGATCAGGTTTTTTGTGTTGTTCTCTCGTGATTTTGCTGCCGACTCTGTCTGGCTGATGCACTGTAGAGTACAAATTATATCTCTAGGTACTGATCCTTACCTGTATGCAGGTCTTCTGACCTTGCAAACTAACATTTTTTTACATTATCCATTGTTGCTTCAGGAAATGGTTTATGGCAACTTGTGGCAACATGATGGTGGGCGCGAATGACGTAGTCGAGGCGCCCTAAAATCCCAACGATGATGATGATGATATAACTACCGGGGATCGGACTGCCTAACCTGTGCTAACCTGTAAAATATAATTGTTGTTGTCATTTACCTGCCTAACCTGCCTAACCTGTAAAATATAATTGTTGTTGTCATTTACCTCATTTCGTCAACTCTCGACAGTTGTACCGCACATCAGTAGCACACGCACCTAAAATTCGCACATCAGTAGCACACGCAGTCACCTTACACGACATTGACAAGAAAACGATAATGTCTCAGATCTCATGCTGTAGGGGGCCCGCTCAAAAACAAGTGACCGAAATCCGCGAAGTTTTCTAAAAACGGGTGGGGGCCCGCACACAAGGGGGCCCGCTTTTAGGGCTCTGACCCCCCCCCCCCGAAATGGAATCCTGCGTGCGCCACTGTTGCAAACAATTATATGATCACTATGTTATCCTTGTATGATGCTATTTCGGGGTTCGTCGAACACACGCATCGAAATCATGAATGTGAATGTTCACTAGTCACTCATCAAGAACCGCTGCCCTGAAGCTGAAGACGGCGGTGACATTGAGGTTGGTTTGCGTCGCTCATGAGTGTGAAGGTTTTGTGAGATGATTAGACGCAGTTTTGGCGAGTGTGCAGTGTGAAATGCGCCGCCAAGGTCTCTGACGCGGAGCATGCAGGATGGCTCCGGTGCTCATTAATAAACCTACGCTGGCTTGTGTAACTTTCAGCTTTCATATCGTAGTTTGGTAAGCTAAGCACGTTCATTCATAGTACGTCAACAGGGGCTCCGCCACGGGGGGGGGGGGACGTGTCCCCCCATTCTTGAGCCAGGGGGAATTATCCCCCCAATTTTCCCTAACGAAAAACTAGAAATTAGTGTCCAGTTGTTCGCTGACTCCAACTCTCCCCCTCCAGAGTTCAGCAGCTTTTCGCTGACGCTGCACCCCCCCCCCCCCTCTCCCTCCCCCTGTCAACAACTTTTCGCTTGACGATCCAGCTACGCCGCTCAACAGCTTTTCGCTGACAGCGACCACTCGGCTTCTCTCGATCCACCCCCCCCCCCCCATTTCAAAGGCGTGGCGGAGCCCATGTGCGTCAAACTGTGCATTTCTTTTTTTAGAGCGAAGCAAGAGGATGTGTATGATATATGTATGGAGTTTTAACTTTTATGATCGTAAATAAAGGCCAGGCAAGTATACAAAGCTTGAAATCCAGGCCGACACTGCCTCCTGCCGCTTGAGTACTTATCATGTCTGTGACACATTGCGCAAGCTAAGCTGTCCAAGACGTGAAAAGTGTTAACACTATTCTGCTCCGGCCAATGTCAAATGCTCAGTTATCCTCCTCCAGACTTCATCCCCATCGTTCCGGCTCTCCGTACCTCCGTCCCTCCGTCTCTCCGCCGGCAGTTTGGTTCCTCCTCTGACGCCTGACAGACAGCTTAATGGACCGCCGACTAGTCTGTAGCAGCCCCGTTAACTCGGTAATGGATGGTGCTGGGTTGGCTTCGCTTCGCCGCTCAGAATGCAATAGACTTTCTTCCTCAAAGCTCATTTGGCCGCTTGGGGCACCTACGTATTTTTACCGAGGCAGCAAGGAATGCGATATGCGTGCTTAAAATTGGTGACGGATGTGATCACGGCTGTTTGACAAGGAACATTGCAAGAATCCGAATGAGCAGGATTCACAGGCATAGCACGGACGACAGAAGACTTTTCTAGGCTATGAGCTTAAACATCGTGCTCAAGGCCTGTACGGTGTGGGGTCGCAAGGCCGCACGTGCTGTTGTTTTGAAAGGGGTCCTCCTCCACTTCCATGATCCCGAGCACAATTGTTAAAAAACAACCTTCGGTCCGCGACACCCCGAAAGGCTTTAGCACTATTCTGCAAAACTACACACGATGTTTCCTCCATTATTTTTCCACGATGAAAGGCTGCACACGTTGTTTCCCTCAAGTAAACATCGTGCTCAGGCCAGTATCATCACTCGAGTCTCTGTTTTCGCACCACCAGTTCACACATGAGAAGAACGAGTAGCCAAGGATATCACACGAAAGTTGTATTTAAAGAGATGTTAAGCAAAAAATGTAACATCCCCAGGAGGGTCTAAAAAATCGACCAGATTAACAGACGAGCCCATGCTCGTCTGCTAAACTGGTTTAAAAAAGCCCATGCTCCGAAACTACTGGACCGATCTGAGTTTTTTTTTCACCATTCGATTTCAAGTGGTCTGAAACGGCGCCGTTTTGAGTTTTATACAGTTTGGTCCACCTTCAAGTGTACCAAATTGGAACAAAACCAAAAAACGTTGTCGACGAGCCCACGCTCCGAAACTGTTGGACTGATCTGGGTCATTTCTTCACCATTCGATCCGGCGTGGTCCAGAACGGTGCCATTTTGGGTTTTTATATAGATCGGTCCACTCAAAGTGGACCAAATTGGACCAAAACCGCCCAAAACTGTTGCCGACGAGCCCATGCTCCCAATCTATGGGACCAGAGGCGTCGCTACCTTCTAAAAAGTGGGGGCGGAAGGGGGGGGGGTGTGTCCACTGCCAGGGGGCGCCATACCCAGAGGGGGCGCCCCGGCCTAGAGGGGCGCAAACACCATGAATTTGCTGGATTTCATTGTTGGGGGGAGGGGGGTGAAATCCAGTGGCGTATTCCCCCCCCCCCCAAAAAAAAAAAGAGAAAAAGAAAAGAAAAAAGAAGTTAAACTGTAGGTATGCACGTCCGACGACCGTTTTTTTTTTGGGGGGGGGACAAATCATGGCTTCAGGACCTTTCGGGCGGCCGTGGCCCCTTGCCCCTGGATTCGCCCCTGATTTCACTTGCTTAATTTTCCAGTTCCTCTTTCACATAAAAAGAGGTGAGGTGGTGAACCATGAATATATAGATATCGACGAATCAAGACGAAATATCGAATATAAATGTCGACGTTACGCAGCGAGCAATTCAATTTTGTATTGGTTTTCAATCGAAAAAAAACACCGCTTTGACAGCTACAAACATACACCCGCACAGCCGCGCGCTTATGCAAGGACTGCACATTGCACATCAAGGGCGGATCCAACCGACCGTTTTTTGTTGTTGTTTTTTTCTTCTCTTCTTGGGGGGGGGGGGGGGCAAACCGTTTTTAGCGGACATTACCTACCCCAATTTCGAATTTCTTACCGGATTTGGGCCACTTTATTTTTCAACCACACGATTTCTAATGATTTCTTTATTTGAATATTTTGGTGTGTTTTTCGCTTTTCGACCCTTTGGGATATCGAAAAAGGAAAGATGTCAGCTTACAGTTTGTATTGTTCCGACATTGCCTTACAATGAGCAAAACTATGTCAATTGTCAGCTGTACCCAGCGGCGTCGCCGCTAATTTTTTAGTGGAGGGGTCGGCTGAAATGACGAAAAAAAATATACCCCATTTTTGTATTGGTGTAGCATTTTTAATGTGCCTTTGCAGCATTTTTAATGTGGATTTTCATGATATAGTAGGTACTTGTTATTTAGCATCGCGAAGTGGCGCGAAATTTATACGGGGTTGCCTGATAAAACCCAGAAACATAGGCGGTGAGCCTTGTAGAGAATAAGAAGCTAAACATGCTATTCACTCAATTCACCGTTACAACGAACCGAAGACGATGGCGATGGCTCGTTATGACGATGGCCAATGATGTGACGCCGCGAAGCGGCGTGAAAATGTTAGTTTTAGGTCGTGGAAAACGAAATTTTAATATTGGAACCAGACCGTGAGTGGAGCCAAGCCTCAGGTAAATTTAGGTACCGCCTATTCCTGGTTGCACATCTCGGTATGATGAAAAATATTGAAATTAAAATAGTTTTTCATATATATATTCTTCGGATAGTAAATCACGATGACCGGTGGCAGTCAGCGCTCAATAGTACATATGATAATAATAACTATACATACACCGAATGTATGTACCGAACTGTAACAAACAACTATGTATGTACCGAACTGTAACAAACAACGTAACAGTGCAAATGGTTTGAAAGCAGCAAGAGGCAGAACGACTTTTCCGCACATAAATGGTCCCTGCGGATCTGGAGGAGCCTGGGGCGAGATGGCTTGGGGAGATGGTCCTGGCCTGGGTCTTCGGTCCAGCAAGTTGTGCACCGCTGGAGCAGCTTCCGGGTGCCGATGTCCGCGTCTTTGCGGTCGCGTCGCCTTTTTTCGGAAATGGGCAGACTAGCTAAAAACGTATCCCACTTGAAAGTTAATATTTTATGAAGGGATTGGGCCCTGGGGCTAGTGACGGCGCTCCTCCGGCTAGTGGCCAGTGACGGCGCCCCTCCGGCTAGTGACGGCGCCCCTCCGGCCAGTGACAGCGCGCCTCCGGGCGCATTTAGGTACCGCCAAGGAGAGACTCTGCCAGACACTTAATTAATTCATTTTCCCATTTTCCAAATTTGTATAAGCAATTGCGTATTTTGTGTCATGCCGCGAAGCGGCGCGAAATTTTCAAGTTTTTCATTGTGGATAGCTGGATTCGGACTGCTCCCAAGGCAATTTTTACAACTGTACGTCCGACCGTTTTTTTTTGGGGGGGGGGGGGCAAATCATAGTTACAGAACCTTTGGGAGAGGCATGGCCCTTTTGCCCCCCCCCCTAGATCCGCCCCTGTTGCACATTAACATTGGACATACCTATTCATGACTGCCTGTGAGGTCTGAACTCAAAATCACGCGACGTAAAACAAAACATCGCAGTTTATGTCGGTCTTCTGCTATTGCAACTGCGCTGCCGTAAACATATTTCACAATGAAGAAGAAACAAATAAGGGAAAGTTTATCAAGGAAGGAAAGGAAATATCAGCCAATAACTTGCAAACGGTAAATCGCACAGACATTCAAATGGTACCCATCGCTTCGGTGCATCATGACGGGTACAGTGGTGAATTATAATCAAAGGGCCCAGACGCCCAGACGCACAACCAGAAAACACATTTCGGGAAGAGGAGGATACGCTGTTGGGGTCGTCATCTCCAGTCCAAAAGGGGCCTCATTTCCGATCTAGAGGGGTGCCACCGGCACTCACGACTCGAGAGGCGACACCTGCACTCGCAGCCCCCCCTCCCCCCCCCATGCGAGGCATGCAGGGGTGCCGACTGCTCAGTCACGACTCACAACGCATTATGCCGCCCTTGGAAGGTATCTCGTCGCCCTCGGAAGTATGGGTGGATCTTTTCAGATACAAGTTAGTGGGGCAAACTATCACATTGCCTGGTTGTTTTGCATGTTTGAAGTGAAAATGGTCATTTTACGCCAGGGACCGTTCAAATCTAACAAAAGTTGGTGGGGCAAAGCGGGAAGTTGCTGGGGCCCCACCATTTGAATAGGAAACTCCACCCGCCCTCGCAAGACATCTTACCGCCCTCGAAAGGCATCATGCCGTCCTTGGAAGGCATCATGCCGCCCTCCTCGGAAGACATATTGCCGCCCTCGGAAAGCATTTTGCCGGCCTCAGAACGCATTATACCGCCTTCAGAACGCATTATACCGCCCTTGGAAGGCATCATACCGCCTTCGGAAGGCATTTTGCCGCCATCAGACGACGTCTTACCGCCCTCGGAAGGCATTCTCCCGCCCTTAGAGCGTATTATGCCGCCCTTAGAAGGCATCATGTCGCCCTCGAAAGACACCTTGCCGCCCTCGGAAGCATCTTGTCGCCATCGCAACTGTAATAAAGGGGCGCCACATTTTGGAAGAGGGGCGCCCATGAGCTTGGGCCAGTGGCGTGCGCATAAATTCACAAAGGACCAGGTCATTGCCTTGAGGGGCGCCACCCAATCGACAGGGGCGCCACCAATATTGGTGAACATTTGTCATGGGGGGGGGGGGGGGGCGCCTCTCCTTCCTCACGTGCTCGTCGTACTTTTAACATTTTGTGGGGCGCCATCACTAGCTGGAGGGGTGCCGTCACTAGACGGAGGGGCGCTGTCACTGGCCGGAGGGGCGCCGTCTATAGCCGGAGGGGCGCCGTCACTATCCGGAGGGGCGCCGTCACTCGCTGGAGGGGCGTGGTCACTGGCCGGAGGGTCGCCGTCACTGGCCGGAGGGGCGCCTCACTGGCCGGAGGGGCGCCGTCACTAGCCGGAGGGGCGCCGTCACTGGCCGGAGGGGCGCCGTCACTGGCCGGAGGGGCGCCGTCACTAGTCGGAGGGGCGCCGTCACTCGCCGGAGGGGTGTGGTCACTGGCCGGAGGGGCGCCGTCACTGGCCGGAGGGGCGCCGTCACTGACCGGAGGGGCGCCGTCACTAGCCGGAGGGGCGCCGTCACTGGCCGGAGGGTCACCATCACTATCCGGAGGGGCGCCATCACTATCCGGAGGGGCACCGTCACTAGCCGTAGGAGCGCCGTTACTGACCGGGGGGGGGGGGGGAGGAGGGCACCGTCACTGGCCGGATAGGGCAGTCACTAGTTAAGAGGGCGCCGTCACTCGCCGGAGGGGCGCCGTCACTATCCGGAGGGGCGCCGTCACCCGCCGGAAGGGCGCCATCAATGGCCGGAGGGGTGCCGTCACTGGCAGGAGGGACGCCTTCACTGGCTGGAGGGGGCGCCGTCACTGGTCGGAGGGGCGCCGTCACTGGCCGGAGGGGCGCTGTCACGGGCCGAAGAGGGGCGCCCTCACTGGCCGGAGGGGCGCTGTCACTGATCGCCAGCTTTGTATGGGCGCCTCGGGTCCAAAGGACCAGGTCATGACCTGAATGACCGTATACTCGGTACGCCACTGGCTTGGGCCCTCACTGACATAGGGGCGCACACATACTGGCGGGGTATTTTTGGTGGCTTTTTTAGTTTTCCCTTGGTTTTATTTTTTAAAGTTTTTTTAAAAGTTTTTTAAAGGGGCGCCTCCGGCGCCCTCTCAAAACCCAGAACAGACCCACTTTTTGAGGGGGCGCCTTCGGCGCCAGCTCAAAAGTGGGGTGGGGGGGGGGGGGGGTCCGGGGCACCCGGACCCCCGGTAGCGACGCCCCTGTATGGGACCGATCTGGGCGATTTCTTCACCATTCGATCCGGCGTGGTCCAACACGGTGCCAGTTTGGGTTTTATACAGATTGGTCTACTCTAAACCGACTAAACCACCAAAATCCGTTTTGGTGGGTTTCGTCCAATTTGGTCCACTTAGAGTGGACCAATCTGTGTAAACCCTACTCGGCACCGTTTTGGACCACGCCGGATCGAATGGTGAAGAAATCGCACAGATCGGTCCCATAGTTTCGGAGTATGGGCTCGTCGGCAATGGTTTTGGTGGTTTTGGTCCAATTTGGTCCACTTAGAGTGGACCAATCTGTATAAAACCCAAAACGGCACCGTTTTGGATCACGCCGGATCGAACAGTGAAGAAATCATCCATATCAGTCCTATAGTTGCGGAGCAGGGGCTCGTCGGCAAATGTGTACTAAAAGTTTTGGTCTAATTTGGTACACTTAGGGTGGACCAAACTGTATAAAACTCAAAACGGCACCGTTTCGGACCACTTGGAATCGAATGGTGAAAAAATCACTCAGATCGGTCCAGTAATTTCTAAGCATGGGCTTGTCTGCTAATCTGGTCGGTGTTTGTAAACTGCATGACGCAAAATGTGAAGGGATGTTGGGAGGGTCTAAAAGAGGGTCTAAAAGACCTGGGTGGGAGGGTCTAAAAGACCTTCCCAACATCTCCTGACATGTTGTATTATGCATGCATTTTTTCAAGGGAACCGGTCAGGGGCGTAGGAACTATGTTCAAGTTGGGGGGGGGGGGGGGGGAGCAGGAGGCATTCTGAAGTCGATTCTTTCCACGCCCATAGGCGTAATGTTAAAATAAAAAATGTTGGGGGCGAGCGGCTGCCCCCCCCCCCCCCCCTGCTCCTACGCCTATGGAACCGGTAATACGTACGATAAAACAAACACCATTGTGACTCACGAACATGACCTATCAATTCATAATCTAGTTGTAACTCTGCAATTCGTGACAGATAAACTTCGCGAGCCAAGGCTTTCTATGTACGGTGTGGCTACGAACCGAAAAGGACTAAGCATCGAGGAAGAGAAACAATGTTTGGTATTTGACAGGGAGCCATTGCTCTCTTTTTTTAATTGTCCTTTTATTTAACAGGATAAGATATATGATGAAAGCCTTAACTTCCATATATTATCGAATAGATGGTCTTAGTATCCGTTTTCACGAAGGATTATTGCGCTGAAAAGATTCTGAAACATTTCTGAAAAGTGTAAAAAGTTTTGGTATACAGGTCTTAGTATATATTATACATTTCAAGAAATAAATTACTGATTTAGACGATATTATCACTATTCAATAGTTATGGAAACATGTATTGAGCTCATAACAAGTTAATAATACAAAATTGGACGTTTTTAAAGAACATATGCTTCTAGAGTCCATTCGCTCAGTTTAGCATACCGTCATACTAGTTACTAAATCTGGCAGCGTCATGTATCACAGGTCGGTCTACGCATGCGCAGTGTTGTGCCAGCATCGATTCGCCGCCACTTTCGACACGCGTGCCGCACGCACATGGACAAAGCCAAGCCGCACCGCCCGGCCGCTGAATTGGGCTGCGCTGGCGAGTCTATTGCGTCCAATTGCGTGACACGCCACAGAATGTTTCTGAATCATTCTGAACGTTTTGAAAAGTTTCAGTCGGTGGGGATCATCACCAGGCACGTAGCCAAGGGGAGGGCGGCGGGGGCGGCCGCCCCCCCCCCCCCCCCCCCCCCCCTGGAGGCCAGGAGGGCCCTTTTTGGCGCGCGAGGGGCCTTTTCGGCGCGCGCAGCGCGCCGAAAAGGGCCGATGAGACCGCGCGAAGCGCGGTATCATAGGCTCTTTACTACACGAAGCGTGGTCTTTGGAGAGTTTAGAGGACTTTAGAGGCCTTTAGGGCCACCAGGGCCCTCTCTGAAAGACCAGAGGGCCCCTTGGACGTTCAAAAGAGCCCTGTGCATGTCAGAGGGGCCCCTGGCCAGACCGAAAGGGCCCCTGAGCGGGTCAGAGGGCCCCCTGAGCACGTCGAATGGGTCCCCTGAACACGTCGAATGGGCCCCCTGAACACGTCGAATGGGCCCCTAGCCAGCACAGAGGGGCCCCTGGTCAGGTTGAGAGGCCCCTGAGCATGTCAATAGGGCGACAAAGCGGCCAACACAGTTCTTTGCCAGGTCATAAGGGCCCCTGAGCAGGTTGGAGGGCCCCTGGACAGACCAGAGGGCCCCTGGGAAGTTAAGAGGGCCCCTGTGCAGGTCAGAGGGCCCTGACCAGACCGAAAGGGCCCCTAGGTGGGTCAGAAGGGCCCCTGAACATGCCGAATGAGCCCCTAGCCAGCACGGAGGGGCCCCAGGGCAGGTCGGAGGGCCCTCGGATCATGTCGCAAGGCGACAAAGCAGCCAGCGCAATCCCTTGCTAGGTCGGAAGGCCCCTTAGAAGGTTAAATGGCCCCTGGAGAGACCAGAGGGCCCCTGGAAAGTTAAAAGGGCCCCTGCGCAGATCGGAGGGGTCCCTGATCAGACCGAAAGGACCCCTGGACGGGTAAGAAGGGCCCCTGAACATGCCGAAGTGGCCCCTGGCCAGCACAGAGGGGCTCCAGGGAAGGTCGGAAGGCCTCTTGAGCATGTCGGCAGGGCGACAAAGCAGCCAGCGCAGGCCGACCAGAAGAGTCCCTGGGCCGATCGGAGGGGCTCCTGGGCAAGTCAGAGGGGCCCCTGGCTAGACCGAAAGGGTCCCTGGGCCGGTCGGAAGGCCCCTTGAACATGCCGGATGAGTTCCTAGCCAGACTGGAGGGGCCCCTGGACAGGTCGGAGGGGCCCCTGAGCAGGGGCGGCGGATTGCGGGGGCAGGGTACCAAAAATTCCCCCAGTCGAGAATCCTGGGGGGCAAAGGGTAGTTTTTTGCCCCCACCCCCAGATTTTAGCCTGCTCAATCTGGGGCCAACATGACCCTTCCCCTCCCCATAATTTTCATTTGAGGGGGGATTTTGGGTACCCTGCGCCCCGCAATCTGCCGCCCCTGCCCCTGAGCATGTCGGCAGGGCGACAAAGCAGCCAGTGCAGTCCCTGGCCAGGTCGGAAGGACCTCTGAACAGGCCGAATGGGCCCCTTGACACACAAGAGGGGCTTCTTGGAAGGTCAGAGGAGTATCTGGTGAGACCGGAAGGGTCAAAGCACGTAGAGATCCCAGATGAAGATTAAATACAAAGAGGACTTACTCCACAATACAAATATTAAAAGCGGAGCTATCGGGTATATTGTAACACCTTTCGTCAGGGTGCTACAATATACCCGAAAGATCCGATTATATTTTTTTCCTGTAGAGTAAGCCCTCTTTGTATTATATATATCACCTACTCCACATCATGTCTTCTCGCTTCGCGGATCCTAGATGAGTCCCTGAACAGGTCGGAAGGGCGTAGAAAAGGTCAGATGGGCCCCTAGACGATCTGAAGGGACCTTGGGCCTTTCAACAGTAAGAATACAGTTGTACAGGGAATAAAACACAAAAATTTTCGCGCCGCTCCGCGGCGCAATTTAACTACAAATTCAATTATATGCGGGTTAGGAAAAAAATCGGTCAATTTCTCGGCGCATTTATGTGTTCTGTTGCTACTTTCCTATATTATTAGCAAAATAGTTCATTTTAGCACCTTTTCCCGCACTTTTAAACGCACGATATAGCAATTTTAGAGCTCCGCACCATACGCAATGCGACGCATTGATGAGAAAGCAACCCAGGGCATAATACTCAAAATTTTCGCGCCAATTTGTTTAAGAGTTCCAGGTCTTGAGCTTAAAAAAATATTCCAAGTTGGTATAGCTGATTCCAAATTCGTGTCGCTGGTTCCACAGTTGATGTGACAGTTTGCTAGCTCCAGCTCCTAAACGTTGGTATGGCCCATGCCATACCTGCCATACTGCATTTTCCAGCCTTGTAACGTGCCTTTTCATGCGTTTTTTTTTTTGGGGGGGGGGCCTTTCAACGCTTGGGAAGGGGCCCTTTCAACGCTCGGGAAAGGGCCCTTTCGAGGCACCGCCCCCCCCCCCCCTGGACGAAATCCTGGCTACGTGCCTGATCATCACAACTGACCTATCAATGTATTTATTATTTGGATGGCTGGCATGATGGACATTATTGTCAAAAGTTGTGTTAAAATGATCAATAACATGCCAAATATGTATTTTAGTGGTCAAATATTAAACAAATATTGATAAATATTGTATTTTAGTGGAGCACACTTCAGACAACCACACCGGACTTAGCAACAAAGAAATAAATAGTAGCTTTCATCTTCTTGAGATAATGAGCACGAATCGTGATATAGCAGGCAATAAAATAGATGAATCAATCAAAATCCGATAAAACAGCCCTAACCTGAACACATACTCAAAATCATGGCCCATTATCTAACCGTGTAGGTGGCTAATACAGAAGGACCTGTCGCTAAGGTGTGTGGGTGTGTTTGCAAGTTGCATGTTATCATGCATTCGCTGTCAATGATTGTCACGCAGCCTGTCTTACGCTGGTTGTGTGTTGCTTATTTTGTTACGTCATGTTGCACATAGGTAATTTTCGTAGTATGCTTTCTTTTGACAATGTTGTACATTTTCTCGCTAATCACTCAGGCGTTGGAGTGTCTGTATTTTAAACTATGACAGGTTTCTTTTCATAACTGTGTCACTTTCTTCATATTAAATTTGTTACATTTTGTTAGATTATGTTTCGATATGTTAGGCATGTAATAGTCCTAAATCTTGAATGTCGTTTATTTTCACATATGGGTACTTTGTATTATGCATTCCATGTCTATACATTCAGCAGTGACGGTCATACTGGAGGATACCATCATCATTGTGACATGAGCGAATCTGGTTTTGGTTATTTTGTGTGTCTTTCAAAAATATTTAGAAACTTCAGACGATGATGACAGTGATGTCTAAAGCTTGTCTATTTTAATTATTCATTTGACCACTAAAATACATATTTGGCATGTTATTGATCATTTTAACACAACTTTTGACCTATCAATACTTAGGTCAAAAGTTGTGTCAAACAAAAGTCAAACTAATTACCACCAAACTGCAATTTTGTCAACATATTATATTCTTACCAACATATTACAAAATTATGAGGGACATTTCTAGCAAAAAATCGCATGTAAAAGTTGTGTAGTTAAAGAATGGATCGTCGAAACTTTTCAAAACATTTTAAAAAGTTTTAAAAAGTTTCGCACAATAACCCTTCGTGAAAACGGCTACTATTTGAATTGCATTATTGTATATTCCATACTCAGTGAGTGGGCATAATATGGAAATAACAGCATGCTGGCGACTACCCAGGAGAGGTATTAATTGAATATGTATATTTAAAATGGCCATGGTTTGGAAAGATGGGCGGCATAAACCAGTCACGTGACATTGCGTTCGGTAATTCAAGGCTCACCTCCGCGTTGGTAGAAAGGTGTACTGGTTGTTCTACAACGCAAATGAATGATGAGAATTAGCGATGCTAATTTAGGAGCATGTGCTAACGTTAAACGATCGCAATAACTCATCTGAAATTGTAATACGACGAGCATTTATTAGTCTCGCAACCGCAGCAAGTCTTGTCGCAGGGACCGGCAGCCGGAGACGAAACAAGATATGGAAACCGTTGACATCCTTATTCCTTAGGGAAGTTGAAGTTGTTAATTCATTGGGAACAGCACATATAAGGCGTTTCATAAACTTTGAGTTCACTGAAGCTTCAAATGTGTAAGCACCTCCTATGCGCCGTTTTTTTTCTTCTTCTCAGCAACATAGGCGTCACAAAATCTCCGTAACCGTTGTCCAGTTTTCGTCGTTTTTTCCCTCGTCGACGGCAGTCGCTCGTGATGTCTGAGACCGCGTGGCTGCCTCCTACGTGACGTCACAGATATCTCCTAGGTGGCGGCGGCCGGCGTGTTTTGTAATCGGCCTATGCCAGCCCCGGGCGGCGCTGTGAATAGTAATGACATGAATGGCGCGTGTCGTGTGGCGGTCTCGTGACGTCACACGTCAGGTGGTGTTGTGAATGTGAACATCTCCTGAGCTGTGGCTGTCCCGGGGTCGGATCTCCTGCTCCTGGGGTCGGATCTCCTGTTCACGGTGGTCAGATCTCCTGTTCCCGGGGGTCAGATCTCCTGTTCTTGGGGTCGGATCTCCTGTTTCTATGGGTTGGATCTCCTGCTCCTGGGGCAGACTTGTCAATGATTCAATGTGAATCGACTACTTTTGATTGAATCATTCTTATTTAAAATGAATGACTCATGAATCGATTCACTTCATGCGCAAACCTGTTGTGAGTCACTGATTGAATCATTCATACAGAGAAAATAGGCTGATTGAATCATTCATTGCTCAAAGAATCATTCTTTTTTGGTCGAACAGCATAAACTGTCCACAAAATATGCCAGCGGCCTCTGTGCGGTTCATTTGTGCCCTGTGGACAAACCAGGCACTTAACACGCGCCCTGGAGGGGGGGGCGAAATCCGCCCACCCCTCCGGTTTTTCGAGGATAGCGCAAAAACGGCGGCGCGCAGCGCCGCCGTTTTTTGTATACCTGTTTAGAAATGAACTTCCCGCATTATGTAAAATTATTGGCCTCAGGTCATCTCAAGTCAGGTCACCAGACCAGGTTACGTGATGACCTCAACTCCAAAACTTTTCAGTAGTACCACAGCCACAGTTTTACGCCGATCGGTTTCAATCTTGCAGGACTTCATAAGGTCATAGATACCAACAATTTGTTTATCTCGGATTTCTAATATCGGTGACCTAAGGTCAGGTCAATTTTGTGACCGCCAACACGGTTGTATCAATAACTATCGACATAATGAAGATAGAGGAGAGAAAACGGTACCAATATGTTTGTCTCGTCGAGACACGTCGCCCAATATGCAACATGACCAACTTGGGTCACCACTTGACCTTGACCTGAGGTCAAATTTCTCAGTTGACCTAACCCGGTCACCATGAATATGATTCGAAGCGCCTTGACAAGACACACGCGATGGCGTAAACATTATTGCTTTATCTTTATTAGGTAAAAGGTTATTTGGGGAAAACAGTTTTGAAAACAAAATCACCTTTTTGACATTCGATGACCTCTGGAACCTAAACTATTGACCTGGGCTCAAATCTGAGGACACCTATGTCGATTGCATTTTTCAATGACTTTCGATTGTTTTTTCCGTTTGCTGCTAACTATCATAGTTCCCGAGATATTTGGGTGTACCGAAGTCCTGAAAACTTGAAAATCTGACCCTTGATGACCTCTGGTGACCTCAATATTGACCTGAAAAAAAAATTAACGAAATACTTTCGAAAGAGCTTGTCTCGAGCTATCTAACGTCGTTTCCCGCTTGTCGCTACGTTGCGTGGTTTTCGAGATCATAGGGGGGGGGGGCGAAATCCGCCCCCCCCCCCTCCAGGGCGTGTAATTATCAGAGGCCCTCCAGGGCGCGTGTTAATGGCCAATTATATGAGCTCTGTGTCCTGAGCTGTAGCCTGTAATTCATATATGCGTAAAGAAAGCGAGGCTTTGTGTCCAACTCAAGTGGGCACAAAGCCACTGTTCAATCAGCCCTAACAAGGTGAATACCTTGGAACTGGTAGGGTTAGGGGTAGGTACCTAAATACTTAGAGAAGGTAACTAACTCATACTTTGGTTCATAAACCACACAGTACACGCACACCTTTTTCACACGAAAAATTATCAAAAGGTACCCACCTTTTCCTAATTTCTAGGCTATACCATATCAAAAACTAAATCATAAACAAACATTTGCATGACCTCCGCATGTCCCAAATATCACTGTCGCATCGGCGCCGCTTTATTCCACATCATGCTTTATAAAAAATAATACCTAATGCAAAATCAAAATAAATGTTCTATTCGCTTAAAAAAGTGAAACGTAAAGTCATTAATGCTTTTGGAACTTGGAATTTGCAATTATAATAAATATTATAAATATCATTTTATAATCAAAATAAACAACACGCGTGTCCAATTGGCTCACATTCACATTCACATTCGGAAATACATTTGCAGATTATTTGGATTGGTTTCAAAATTGGTACACCGATAGATCACGACCTAGTGATCATTCTGGTAAAATCCTAGAGCCGCACATTCAAAATCAAAGGAGTTAGAGCAGGTCAGATAGGTTTAAGGTCAAACAGCGGACTATTCCGATTTGCATGCAAATTAGCACACTGGTAGAACACATAACGCTCACGCTCCCCTTATCACGCTCATGCAATCTTAGAGTCGCACACTCAAAATCAAAGGATTTAGAGCAGGTCATATGTTTAAGGTCAAACAGCAGACTATTCTGATGTGCATGCAAATTGGCACACAGGTAGAGCATGACCTCCCTATCACGTTAATAAAATCTTAGTCGCACATTCCAAATAAAAGTAGTTAGACAAAGGAGTTGACACTTCCCTTTAATGTTGAGTGATTGAATCAAGATTGAATCATTCATTATGGTAATGTTGAGTGATTGAATCATGATTGAATCATTCATTATGGTAATGTTGAGTGATTGAATCATGATTGAATCATTCATTATGGTAATGTTGAGTGATTGAATCATGATTGAATCATTCATTATGGTCCGTGAATCACTGTGAATCGACTCATGACAAATATGAATAATTGACAAGTCTGTCCTGGGGACGGATCTCCTGTTTGGACTCCACGTCACTGCTGGAAGAGCGGGGCCTATTCTTACGGGGTGCCACGATCCCCAATGCCATGGTAATATTTGAACCAGGAGTCGCACCTCTCCGCCCCGGATTTAATCTTTGTTTTCTGCCGTCCAGTCGGCCTGCATCTTACTGTCCCAGAAGTCTGCTGCTGCTGCTCAGCTGGACAGGCTTCTGCCGTCCAGTCGGCCTGCATCTTACTGTCCCAGAAGGCTGCTGCTGCTGCTCAGCTGGACAGGTTTCTGCCGTCCAGTCGGCCTGCATCTTACTGTCCCAGAAGGCTGCTGCTGCTGCTCAGCTGGACAGGTTTCTGCCGTCCAGTCGGCCTGCATCTTACTGTCCCAGAAGGCTGCTGCTGCTGCTCAGCTGGACAGGTTTCTGCCGTCCAGTCGGCCTGCATCTTACTGTCCCAGAAGTCTGCTACTGCTGCTCAGCTGGACAGGTTTCTGCCGTCCAGTCGGCCTGCATCTTACTGTCCCAGAAGGCTGCTGCTGCTGCTCAGCTGGACAGGTTTCTGCCGTCCAGTCGGCCTGCATCTTACTGTCCCAGAAGGCTGCTGCTGCTGCTCAGCTGGACAGGTTTCTGCCGTCCAGTCGGCCTGCATCTTACTGTCCCAGAAGGCTGCTGCTGCTGCTCAGCTGGACAGGTTTCTGCCGTCCAGTCGGCCTGCATCTTACTGTCCCAGAAGGCTGCTGCTGCTGCTCAGCTGGACAGGTTTCTGCCGTCCAGTCGGCCTGCATCTTACTGTCCCAGAAGGCTGCTGCTGCTGCTCAGCTGGACAGGTTTCTGCCGTCCAGTCGGCCTGCATCTTACTGTCCCAGAAGGCTGCTGCTGCTGCTCAGCTGGACAGGTTTCTGCCGTCCAGTCGGCCTGCATCTTACTGTCCCAGAAGGCTGCTGCTGCTGCTCAGCTGGACAGGTTTCTGCCGTCCAGTCGGCCTGCATCTTACTGTCCCAGAAGGCTGCTGCTGCTGCTCAGCTGGACAGGTTTCTGCCGTCCAGTCGGCCTGCATCTTACTGTCCCAGAAGGCTGCTGCTGCTGCTCAGCTGGACAGGTTTCTGCCGTCCAGTCGGCCTGCATCTTACTGTCCCAGAAGGCTGCTGCTGCTGCTCAGCTGGACAGGTTTCTGCCGTCCAGTCGGCCTGCATCTTACTGTCCCAGAAGGCTGCTGCTGCTGCTCAGCTGGACAGGTTTCTGCCGTCCAGTCGGCCTGCATCTTACTGTCCCAGAAGGCTGCTGCTGCTGCTCAGCTGGACAGGTGGACAGGATGGCGGCGTTTGGCGAACATTTCGGAAGCCTAACATTCCCTTGAAATACATATTTCCTATTGATACCACATAGTTGTTTCGGAACGTGTAAGACATATGCAATGCTGCCAGGTTGTTCCACCGCAGAGGGACAGCGGCAATCAAGGCGCCAACAATTAATCCACCTAACGGTCAACAAAACACATTCGACAAACCAATTTAGGGTTTCTTTCGCTATCAATAATAACAAGGTCGCTGCCTTCAACCACTGCGGTGATTATCTTCCTGATACGAGAGGAAAAGTCTCCTGGCTTTATTGCTTCATTGTTTGCAGCTGACTGTTGTTTGATATTGCTATGTACTCGTGATAGCGTGATCAGGGTTTGATATTGCTATGTACTCGTGATAGCGTGATCAGGGTTTGATATTGCTATGTACTCGTGATAGCGTGATCAGGGTTTGATATTGCTATGTACTCGTGATAGCGTGATCAGGGTTTGATATTGCTATGTACTCGTGATAGCGTGATCAGGGTTTGATACTGCTATGTACTCGTGATAGCGTGATCAGGGTTTGATATTGCTATGTACTCGTGATAGCGTGATCAGGGTTTGATATTGCTATGTACTCGTGATAGCGTGATCAGGGTTTGATACTGCTATGTACTCGTGATAGCGTGATCAGGGTTTGATATTGCTATGTACTCGTGATAGCGTGATCAGGGTTTCATATTGCTATGTACTCGTGATAGCGTGATCAGGGTTTGATATTGCTATGTACTCGTGATAGCGTGATCAGGGTTTCATATTGCTATGTACTCGTGATAGCGTGATCAGGGTTTGATATTGCTATGTACTCGTGATAGCGTGATCAGGGTTTGATATTGCTATGTACTCGTAATAGCGTGATCAGGGTTTCATATTGCTATGTACTCGTGATAGCGTGATCAGGGTTTGATATTGCTATGTACTCGTGATAGCGTGATCAGGGTTTGATATTGCTATGTACTCGTGATAGCGTGATCAGGGTTTGATATTGCTATGTACTCGTGATAGCGTGATCAGGGTTTGATATTGCTATGTACTCGTGATAGCGTGATCAGGGTTTGATATTGCTATGTACTCGTGATAGCGTGATCAGGGTTTGATATTGCTATGTACTCGTGATAGCGTGATCAGGGTTTGATATTGCTATGTACTCGTGATAGCGTGATCAGGGTTTGATATTGCTATGTACTCGTGATAGCGTGATCAGGGTTTGATATTGCTATGTACTCGTGATAGCGTGATCAGGGTTTGATATTGCTATGTACTCGTGATAGCGTGATCAGGGTTTGATATTGCTATGTACTCGTGATAGCGTGATCAGGGTTTGATATTGCTATGTACTCGTGATAGCGTGATCAGGGTTTGATACTGCTATGTACTCGTGATAGCGTGATCAGGGTTTGATATTGCTATGTACTCGTGATAGCGTGATCAGGGTTTGATATTGCTATGTACTCGTGATAGCGTGATCAGGGTTTGATATTGCTATGTACTCGTGATAGCGTGATCAGGGTTTGATATTGCTATGTACTCGTGATAGCGTGATCAGGTGAAGTGCGCCGTACCTCAGCTTCCGTAGGACTGTTAACCTTTTCTGCAATCCTGATGCTATATTTACTGCAAGCTTATCTGGTAATTAGATATAGCTTAAGGTGTTCTCGGTTTATTTTGTGAGTTCAGGGGCGGATCCAGGGAGCACAGGGCTATGCCCCCCCCCTTCCCCCAAGGTCCTGCAACTATAATTCCCCCCCCCCCAAACGGTCAGACGTACAGTTGTAAAAATTGCCTTTGCAGCAGTCAAAACCCAACAATCCACAGTTAAAAACTTGCAAATTTTCGTGCCGCTTCGGGGCATGACACAAAATTCGCAATTGCTTAAACAAATTTGGAAAATAGGCAAATGAATTCATTAATTGTCTGGCAGAGGCTCTCCTTGGCGGTACCTAATCGCTAGCCCCAGGGCCCACTCCCAGTGGCGTCGCCGATCATTTTTGAGTGGGGGGGGGGGGGGGGGGGGGTCGGCTGAAATGACGAAAAAAATGCACCACCATTTTTTGCTTGTATTAAGTCTTTGCAGCATTTTGTATGTGGATTTTCATGTTATAGTAGGTACTTGTTATTTAGCGCCGTCAAGCGGCGCAATTTGTTACGGGTTTTCCTGATAAAACCCAGAAATATAGGCGGTGGGCCATGTATAGGGTAAGAAGCTAAAAATGCTATAAATTCAATTCAGCGTTACGAGGTACCGAATACGATGACGATGGCTTCGTTATGGTGATGGTCACCGATGTGACGCCGCGAAGTGGCGTGAAAATGTTAATTTTAGGGCGTGGAAAACTTTAATATTGGAAAACTTTAATATTGTAAAATTTATTATAAAATTTTAATATTGGAACCAGACCTTGAGTGGAGCCAAGCCTGGGGAGATATATGGCCTGGGGAGATGGTACTGGCCCTTTTCCAGGTTGCACATCTCGGTAGGATGAAAAATATTGAAATGAACGTAGGTTTTCATATACATTATCCTCGGACAGTAAATTACGATGACCGGTGGCAGTCACTGCTCAATAGTACATATGATAATAATAATTGTATACATATGAACCAAACTGTAACAAGCAGCTAGTAAAAGTGCAAATGGTTTGAAAGCAGCAAGGGGCAGAACAACTTTTCCGCGCATAAATGGCCCCTGTGGATCTGGAGGAGCCTGGGCGGAGATGGCCTGGGGAGATGGTACTGGCCTGTTCCCACCATTAGCTCTTCGGTCCAGCAAGCTGGGCACCGCTGGAGCAGCTTCCGGGTGCCGATGTCCGCGTCTTTGCGTTTGCGTCGCCTTTTTCGGAACTCGGCAGACTAGCTAAACATGTAGCCCGCTTGAAAGTTAATATTTTATGAAGGGAGTGGGCCCTGGTGGAATTTATTTTCCCATTTTACAAATTTGTATAAGCAATTGCGAAACTTGTTTCATGCCCCGAAGCGGCGCGAAATTTCCACTTTTTGACTGTGGATAGCTGAACTTTGACTGCTGCAAAGGCAATTTTTACGATAAATTGTTAATTCCCCTGCAAAAAGTGGTGTGTGTGTGTGTGTGTGGGGGGGGGGGTCAACCACCCCTCCTTCTGAGAGTGGAGGGTCGGGGGACCGTCCCCCCGGCCTTGGGTCATCTCAGGTCAGGTCACCAGATCAGGTCACGTGATGACCTCAACTCCAAAACGTTTGCAGTAGTACCACAGCCACAGTTTTACGCCGATCAGTTTCAATCTAGCAGGACTTCATAAGGTCATAAATACCAACAATTTTTCATCTCCGATTTCTTATATCGGTGACCTAAGGTCAGGTCAATTTCGTGACCGCCAACACTGTGTTGTCAATAACTATCGACATAATGAAGATAGAGAAGATAAAATCGAACCAGTGTATTTTCCCGTCGAGATACGTCTCCCAATATGCAACATGACCAACTTGGGTCACCACTTTACCTTGACCTGAGGTCAAATTTCTCAGTTGACCTAACCCAGTCACCATGAATATAATTCGAAGCGCCTTGACAAGACAAACACAATGGCGTACACACTCTTGCTTTATCTTTATTAGGTAAAAAGTTATTTGCGAAAAACAGTTTTGCAAAAAAAAATCACCTTTTTGACATTTGATGACCTCAGGAGCCTAAACTATTGACCTGAGCTCAAATCTGAGTACACCTGTGTCGATTGCATTTTTGCAAGGGCTTGCGATTGTTTTTTTCCGTTTGCTGCTAACTATCATAGTTCCCGAGATATTTGGGGGTGTTCGAAGCGAAGTCTTGAAAACTTGCAAATCTGACCCTTGATGACCTCTGGTGACCTCAATATTGACTTGAGAAAAAAAAATAACTAAATACTTTCGAAAGAACTTGTCTCGAGCTATCTAACGTCGTTTTCCGCTTGTCGCTACCTTGCCTGGTTTTCGAGATCATAGGAGGAGATTAAATCCGCGCCCCCCCCCCCCCCCTCCAGGGCGTGTAATTATCAGAGGCCCTCCAGGGCGCGTGTTAAGCGATTTTCTTAGCTCAGTCCCCCCCCCCCAAAAAAAAAAACTTTTTCTGGAGAAGCTACGCCCCTGCCACGCCGTATTTTTCATATTCTAATATTTATTTTAATAGGAATTACATGCAAACTAGAATCAGCTACCACCATAAAAAGTGTGTGTTGGGGGGTCGTCCGCCATAAAAAGTGTGTGGGGGGGTCAACCCCCCCCCCCCCGTTTTCAAAAGGGGGGGAGGGGTCGCGACCCCCACCCCCTCCCTCGTCAGCGACGCTGACGCCCCTGCCCACTCCCTTCATACAATAATTACTTTCAAGCGGGCTACATGTTTAGCTAGTCTGCCGAGTTCCGAAAAAAGGCGACGCGAACGCAGAGACGCGGACATCGGCACCCGGAAGCTTCTCCCGCGGCTTGCTGGACCGAAAAGCTAATAGTGGGACCAGGCCGGGACCATCTCCCCAATCCATCCCCAGGCTCCTCCAGATCCACAGGGACCTTTATGCGCGGAAAAGTTGTTCTGCCTCTTGCTGCTTTCAAACCATTTGCAATGTTACCAGTTGTCTGTTACAGTTGATACATATGCATACAGTTATTATTATCATATGTACTATTGAGCGCTGACTGGCACTGATCATCGTGATTTACTATCTGAGGAATATGTATATGAAAAACTACCTTAAAGGGAAATAATGACCTTTTGATTTTGTTAGCAACAATTTCTTAGGCTACCGTTATGGTTTTAAAATTATCCCTATCTAGTCTAGTCTAGTCTCTATCTCTATATTATAAATCCTAAAAGATGACCCGCCGCCGCCGCCGCCGCCGCCGGAGTGACGCCCTAAATCGGTTCCTGTGCAGCCGTCTGATGAGTTATGAACGTGATTTTTTCAGCACTTTTGGGTCCCGTGATTCAACAAGTCGTATCAAGTTTTGGTGTTGATCCGACCGACGGTGCGGTGTCGGCACGTGCGCGCGTGCGCCATTCGTTTAACATGGGAAACGCGACATTGTAAAATCGCGAAAAATGGGCAAGTTTCGCCCGGTTCCCCGGCCGCTTGCTCGGCAACCGAGATTCGCAGCGATATGCGAGCAACACTATGTGATAGATAATCGATTGGCCTTGCGTATAGGATGTCGTCCAGAGCGATGCGCGTGCCACGTGCACAGTTGTGACCACTTTCATGATAAAATTTGCATATTCAGGATTACAATTGGTGCTCGGAAACCGTTCGACGTAGAAGGCTGAACCGGGCACCATTTTGCAGGCGCAGCGACCGTCTTCAAATTATATGTGTTACTCAAAGCTGTGTGACTAATATTTTGGAGTTGAAGTTGAAATGCAATATTTTGGACAATGCAATCCTTCACACCGCCGTAACACCCAAAACGAGGACAAACTTGACCGGCAAATTTACACAGACGGAGAGCGCCGTTCTTGCTGACCTATATCCACCCAAAATATTCTGTAAATCGCTCATAGGTAACTCATGCTGACGTCAAACGTAAACGATTACCGACGCTAACGTTGCGAAATAATTTCGTCGAATAAAATGGCATCGCTAAATTTTCCCAAGACTGACACTGCCGCAGTCAAATTCATCAATGAGCGCATGACTAGCTGACGTCGCACCTCCCACCCGGGGAGATTTTGTTGAAGCCGGTTGACATATTTCAGGCATGTAAACCGCTAAAATGTTTTGGCAGAGACTGCGACACGGGAACGAGATACGGTAAAAAGATATGGGAACGAAATACGGCAACAAGATACGGAAACTGTGTACGAAAAAGGGATGCTGGAACGAGATGCGGGAACAGGATACGGGAATTAGATACGGTAACTAGATATGGTAAGGAGATATCGGAACGGTGTACGAGATACGGGAATGAGATACGGGAGCGGGATTCGGGAGCGGGATACGGGAGTGGGATACGGGAGCGGGATACGGGAGCGGGATACGGGAGCGGGATACGGGAATGGGATACGGGAACGGGATACGGGAACGGGATACAGGAACGTGATACGGGAACGTGATACGGGAATGGGATACGGAAACAAGATACGGAAACGGGATACGAGAACGGGGACTGGAGTGGGAGCCCGATACGGGATACTGGAACGGGATACGGCAACGGGATACAGGAATGGGATACGGCAACGGGTACGGGAATGGGATACGGGAATGGGATACGGGAATGGGATACAGGAATGGGAAACGGGAATGGGATACGGGAATGGGATACGGAAATGGGATACGGGAATGGGATACGGGAATGGGATACGGGAATGGGATACGGGAATGGGATACGGGAATGGGATACGGGAATGGGATACGGGAATGGGATACGGGAATGGGATACGGGAACATGATATGGGATACGGGAACGGGATACGGGAACAGAATACGGGAACGGAATACGGGAACGGAATACGGGAACGGAATACGGGAACGGAATACGGGAACGGAATACGGGAACTGGATACGAGAACGAGATAGGGGAACGGGATACGGGAACGGGATGCGGGAACGGGATACGGAAACGGGATACGGGAACGGGATACAGGAACGGGATACGGGAACGGGATACGGGAACGGGATACGGGAACGGGATACGGGAACGGGATACGGGAACGGGATACGGGAACGGGATACGGGAACGGGATACGGGAACGGGATACGGGAACGGGATACGGGAACGGGATACGGGCACTGGATACGGGAACGGGATACGGGAACGGGATACGGAATACGGGAATGGGATACGGAACGGTATACGGGAACGCGATACGGGAACGGGATACGAGATACGGGAACGGGATACGGGAACGGGATACGGGAACGGGATACGGGAACGGGATACGGGAACGGGATACGGGAACGGGATACGGGAACGGGATACGGGAATAGGATACGGGAACAGGATACGGGAACGGGATATGGGAACGGTATACGGGAACGGGATACGGGAACGGGATACGGGAACGGGATAAGAGAAAGGGATACAGTTGTATGATACGGGAACGGGATCGGGATACGGGAACGGGATACGGGAACGGGATACGGGAACGGGATACGGGAACGGGATACGGGATACGGGAACGGGATACGGGAACGGGATACGGGAACGGGATACGGGAACGGGATACGGGCACTGGATACGGGAACGGGATACGGGAACGGGATACGGAATACGGGAATGGGATACGGAACGGTATACGGGAACGCGATACGGGAACGGGATACGAGATACGGGAACGGGATACGGGAACGGGATACGGGAACGGGATACGGGAACGGGATACGGGAACGGGATACGGGAACGGGATACGGGAACGGGATACGGGAACGGGATACGGGAACGGGATACGGGAACGGGATACGGGAACGGGATACGGGAACGGGATACGGGAACGGGATACGGGAACGGGATACGGGAACGGGATACGGGAACGGGATACGGGAACGGGATACGGGAACGGGATACGGGAACGGGATACGGGAACGGGATACGGGAATAGGATACGGGAACGGGATACGGGAACGGGATACGGGATACGGTTTACGGGAATAGGATACGGGAACGGGATCGGGATACGCGAACGGGATACGGGAACGGGATACGGGAACGGGATACGGGATACGGGAACGGGATACGGGAACGGGATACGGGAACGAGAACGGGATACTGGAACGAGATAATGGAACGGGATACGGGAACGGGATACGGGAACGGGATACGGGAACGGGATACGGGAACCGGATACGGGAACCGGATACGGGAACCAGATACGGGAACCAGATACGGGAACCGGATACGGGAACGGGATCAGGGAACAGGATACGGTAACGGGATACGGTAACGGGATACGGTAACGGGATACGGTAACGGGATACGGTAACGGGATACGGTAACGGGATACGGTAACGGGATACGGTAACGGGATACGGTAACGGGATACGGTAACGGGATACGGTAACGGGATACGGTAACGGGATACGGTAACGGGATACGGTAACGGGATACGGTAACGGGATACGGTAACGGGATACGGTAACGGGATACGGTAACGAGATACGGTAACGGGATACGGGAACGGGATACGGGAACGGGATACGGGAACAGGATACGGGAACGGGAGACGGGAACGGGATACAAGAACGGGAACAGGGTACGGAATACGACATACGGACTACGGACTACGGACTACGGACTACGGAATACGGAATAAGGAATAAGGAATACCGAATACTGAATACGGAATACGAGATACGGGAAACGGCTAGCATATATAAATTAGCTGGCTATATAAATTGCGCATCGCGCAATAAAGGCCATCTAGTTAATTATAAATCCTAAAAGATGACCCGCCGCCGCCGCCGCCGCCGCCGGAGTGACGCCCTAAATCGATTCCTGTGCAGTCGTCTGATGATTTATGGGGGTGATTTTTTCAGCACTTTTGGGTCCCGTGATTCAACAGGTCGTACCAAGTTTTGGTGTCAATCCGACCCACGGTGCGGCGTGGGCACGTGCGCGCGTGCGCCATTCGTTTAACATGGGAAACGCGACATTGTGAAATCGCGAAAAACGGGCAAGTTTCGCGCGGTTCCCCGGCCGCTTGCTCGGCAACCGAGTGTCGCAGCGATATGCGAGCAACACTATGTCATAGATAATCGATTGGCCTGGCGTATAAGATATCGTCCAGAGCGATGCGCTTGCCACGTGCAAAGTTGTGACCACTTTCATTATAAAATTAGCATATTCAGGATTTAAATTGGTGCTCGGAAACCGTTCGACGTAAAAGGCTGATCCGGGCACCATTTTGCAGGCGCAGCGACCGTCTTCAAATTATATGTGTTACTCAAAGCTGTGTGACTAATATTCTGGAGCTGAAGTTGAAATGCAATATTTTTGGACAATTTAATCCTTCACACCGCCGTAACACCCAAAACGACTACAAACTTGACCGGCAAATTTACACTGACGGATAGCACCGTTCTTGCTGACCTATATCCACCCAAAATATTATGTAAATCGCTCATAGGTAACTTATGCTGAAGTCAAACGTAAACGATTACCGACGCTAACGTTGCGAAATAATTGCGTCGAATAAAATATCATCGTTTAAGTTTGCCCAAGACTGACACTGCCGCAGTCAAATTCATCAATGAGCGCATGACTAGCAGACGTCGCACCTCCCTCCCGGGGAGATTTTGCTGAAGCCGGTTGACATATTTCAGGCATGTAAACCGCTAAAATGTTTTAGCAGACTGCGACACGGGAACGAGATACGGTAAGAAGATATGGGAACG
The DNA here is from genome assembly GCA_036785665.1 of Chirona hameri. Taxonomy (NCBI): domain Eukaryota; kingdom Metazoa; phylum Arthropoda; class Thecostraca; order Balanomorpha; family Balanidae; genus Chirona; species Chirona hameri. The sequence goes on from JAXIVJ010003529.1 coordinate 45,151, forward strand.
AAATACGGCAACAAGATTCGGAAACTGGGTACGAGAAAGGGATGCTGGAACGAGATGCGGGAACAGGATACGGGAATGAGATACGGTAACTAGATATGGTAAGGAGATATCGGAACGGTGTACGAGATACGGGAATGAGATACGGGAGCGGGATTCGGGAGCGGGATACGGGAATTGGATACGGGAATGGGATACGGGAATGAGATACGGGAATGGATACGGCAATGGGATACAGGAATGGGATACGGGAATGGGATACGGGAATGGGATACGGGAATGGGATACGGGAATGGGATACGGGAATGGGATACGGGAATGGGATACGGGAATGGGATACGGGAATGGGATACGGGAATGGGATACGGGAATGGGATACGGGAATGGGATACGGGAATGGGATACGGGAATGGGATACGGGAATGGGATACGGGAATGGGATACGGGAATGGGATACGGGAATGGGATATGGGAATGGGATACGGGAATGGGATACGGGAATGGGATACGGGAATGGGATACGGGAATGGGATACAGGAATGGGATACGGGAACGTGATACGTGAACGGGATACGGGAACATGATATGGGATACGGGAACGGGATACGGGAACGGAATACGGGAACGGAATACGGGAACGGAATACGGGAACGGAATACGGGAACGGAATACGGGAACGGAATACGGGAACGGAAAACGGGAAGGGAATACGGGAACGGGATACGAGAACATGATACGGGATGCGGGAACGGGATACGGGAACGGGATACGGGAACGGGATACGGGAACGGGATACGGGAACGGGATACGGGAACGGGATAGGGTAACGGGATACATACGGAAACGAGCTACGGGAACGGGATACGGGAATGGGATACGTGCACGGGGTACGGGAACAGGATACAGGATACGGGAATGGGATACGGAACGGTATACGGGAACGCGATACGGGAACAGGATACGGGAACAGAATACGTTAACAGGATACGGGGACAGGATACGGGAACAGGATAGGAAACGGGATACGGGAACGGGATACGGGAACGGGATACGGGAACGGGATACGGGAACGGGATACGGGATACGGGAACGGGATACGGGAACGGGATACGGGAACGGGATACGGGAACGAGATACGGGAACGGGATACGGGATACGGGATACGGGAACGGGATACGGGAACGGGATACGGGAACGGGATACAGTTACATGATACGGAAATGGGATACGGGAACGGGATGCGGGATACGGGAACGGGATACGGGAACGGGATACGGGAACGGGAACGGGATACGGGAACGGGATACGGGAACGGGATACGGGAACGAGATACGGGAACGGGATACGGGAACGGCATACGGGATACGGGAACAGCATACGTGAACGGGATACGGGAACGGGATACGGGATCGGGATACAGGAACGGGATACGGGAACGGGGTGCGGGAACGGGATACGGGAACAGGATACGGGAACGGGATACGGGAACGGGATACGGGAACGGGATACGGGAACGGGATACGAGAACGGGATACGGGGACGAGATACGGGATACGGAAACGGCATACGGGAATGGGATAAAGAATACGGGATACGGGAACGGGATAAGGGGACGTGATACGGGAACGTGATACGGGAACGTGATACGGGAACGGGATACGCGAACGCGATACGGGAAATGGATACGGGAACGGGATACGGGAACGGGATACGGGAACGGGATACGGGAACGGGATACGGAATACGGAAACGGCATACGGGAATGGGATACAGAATACGGGATACGGGAACGGGATACAGGGACGTGATACGGGAACGTGATACGGGAACGGGATAGGGATACGGGAACGGGATACGGGAACGGGATACGGGAACGGGATACGGGAACGGGATACGGGAACGGGATAAGGGAACGGGATACAGGAACGGGATACGGCAACGGGAAACGGGAACGGGATACGGGAACGGGAAACGGGAACGGGATAAGGGAACGGGATACGGGAACGGGATACGGGAATGGGATACGGGAACGGGATACGGGAACGGGATACGGGAACAAAATACGGGAACGGGATACGGGAACAGGATACGGGAACGGGATACGGGAACGGGATACGGGAACGGGATACGGGAACGGGATACGGAATACGGAAACGGCATACGGGAATGGGATACAGAATACGGGATACGGGAACGGGATACAGGGACGTGATACGGGAACGTGATACGGGAACGGGATACGGGAACGGGATACGGGATACGGGAACGGGATACGGGAACAGGATACGGAAACGGGATACAGTTACATGATACGGGTATGGGATACGGGAACGGGAGACGGGAACGGGATACGGAATACGGAAACGGCATACGGGAATGGGATACAGAATACGGGATACGGGAACGGGATACAGGGACGTGATACGGGAACGTGATACGGGAACGGGATACGGGAACGGGATACGGCAACGGGATACGGGAACGGGATACGGGAACGGGATACGGGAACGGGATACGGGAACGGGATACAGGAACGGGATACGGCAACGGGATACGGGAACGGGATACGGGAACGGGATACGGGAACGGGATACGGGAACGGGATACGGGAACGGGATAAGGGAACGGGATACGGGAACGGGATACGGGAATGGGATACGGGAACGGGATACGGGAACGGGATACGGGAACGGGATACGGGAACAGGATACGGGAACGGGATACGGGAACGGGATACGGGAACGGGATACGGGAACGGGATACGGGAACGGGATACGGGAACGGGATACGGGAACGGGATACGGGAACGGGATACGGGATACGGGAACGGGATACGGGAACAGGATACGGAAACGGGATACAGTTACATGATACGGGTATGGGATACGGGAACGGGAGACGGGAACGGGATACGGGATACGGGAACGGGATACGGGAACGGGATACGAGAACGGGATACGGGAACGGGATACGGGAACGGGATACGGGAACGGGATACGGGAACGGGATACGGGAACGGGATACGGGAACGGGATACGGGAACGGGATACGGGAACGGTATACGGGAACGGGATACGGGAACGGGATACGGGAACGGGATACGGGATACGGGAACGGGATACGGAATACGGAATACGAGATGCAGACTACGGACTACGGAATACCGAATACCGAATACCGAATACCGAATACGGAATACGGAATACGGAATAAGGAATACGGAATACTGAATACAGAATACAAGATACGGGAAACGGCTAGCATATATAAATTAGCTGGCTATATAAATTGCGCATCGCGCAATACAGGCCCTCTAGTCCCTATCTATATTATAAATCCTAAAAGATGACCCGCCGCCGCCGCCGCCGCCGCCGCCGGAGTGACGCCCTAAATCGGTTCCTGTGCAGTCGTCTGATGAGTTATGAGAGTTATTTTTTTAGGACTTTTGGGTCCCCTGATTCAACAGGTCGTATCAAGTTTTGATGTCGATCAGACCGACGGTGCGGCGTCGGTACGTGCGCGCGTGCGCCATTCGTTTAACATGGGAAACGCGACATTGAGAAATCGCGAAAAACGGGCAAGTTTAGCGCGGTTCCCCGGCCGCTTGCTAGGCAACCGAGAGTCGCAGCGATATGCGAGCAACACTATGTGATAGATAATCGATTGGCCTTGCGTATAGAATGTCGTCCAGAGCGATGTACGTGCCACGTGCAAAGTTGTGACCACTTTCATGATAAAATTGGCATATTCAGGATTTAAATTGGTGCTCGGAAACCGTTCGACGTAGAAGGCTGATCCGGGCACCATTTTGCAGGCGCAGGGACCGTCTTCAAATTATATGTTACTCAAAGCTGCGTGACTAATATTTTGGAGTTGAAGTTGAAATGCAATATTTTTGGACAATTTAATCTTTCACACCGCCGTAACACCCAAAACGAGGACAAACTTGACCGGCAAATTTACACAGACGGAGAGCGCCGTTCTTGCTGACCTATATCCACCCAAAATATTCTGTAAATCGCTCATAGGTAACTCATGCTGACGTCAAACGTAAACGATTACCGACGCTAACGTTGCGAAATAATTTCGTCGAATAAAATGGCATCGCTAAATTTTCCCAAGACTGACACTGCCGCAGTCAAATTCATCAATGAGCGCATGACTAGCTGACGTCGCACCTCCCACCCGGGGAGATTTTGTTGAAGCCGGTTGACATATTTCAGGCATGTAAACCGCTAAAATGTTTTGGCAGAGACTGCGACACGGGAACGAGATACGGTAAAAAGATATGGGAACGAAATACGGCAACAAGATACGGAAACTGTGTACGAAAAAGGGATGCTGGAACGAGATGCGGGAACAGGATACGGGAATTAGATACGGTAACTAGATATGGTAAGGAGATATCGGAACGGTGTACGAGATACGGGAATGAGATACGGGAGCGGGATTCGGGAGCAAGATACGGGAGCGGGATACGGGAGCGGGATACGGGAGTGGGATACGGGAGCGGGATACGGGAGCGGGATACGGGAGCGGGATACGGGAATGGGATACGGGAACGGGATACGGGAACGGGATACGGGAACGGGATACAAGAACGGGAACGGGATACGGAATACGGAATACGAGATACGGAATACGGGTTACGGGAAAGGGATACGGAAACTGGATACGGGAGCTGATTAAGGGATACGGTAACGGTATACGGGATACATGTACTGGATACGGGAACGGGATACGGAAACTGGATACGGGAACAGGGAGCGGGATACGGGCACGGGATACGGGCACAGGATACGGGCACGAGATACGGGAACGGGATACTGGAACGGGATACGGGAACGGGATACGGGAACGGGATACGGGAACGGGATACGGGAACGGGATACGGGAACGGGATACGGGAACGGGATACGGGAACGGGATACGGGAACGGGATACGAGAACGGGATACGAGAACGGGATACGGGAACGGGATACGGGAACGGGATACGGGAACGGGATACGGGAACGGGATACGGGAACGGGATACAGGATACGGGAATGGGATACAGGATACGGGAACGGGATACAGTTACAGGATGCGGTAACGGGATACGGGAACGGGATACGGGAACGGGATACGGGAACGGGATACGGGAACGGGATACGGGAACGGGATACGGGAACGGGATACGGGAACGGGATACGGGAACGGGATACGGGAACGGGATACGGGAACGGGATACGGGAACGGGATACGGGAACGGGATACGGGAACGGGATACGGGAACGGGATACGGGAACGGGATACAGGATACGGGAACGGGATACAGTTACAGGATACGGGAACGGGATACGGGAACGGGATACGGGAACGGGATACGGGAACGGGATACGGGAACGAGATACGGGAACGGGATACGGGATACGGGAACGGGATACGGGTACGGGTTACGGAAACGGGATACGGGATACGGGAACGGGATACGGGAACGGCATACGGGAACGGCATACGGGAACGGGATACGGGAACGAGATACGGGAACGGAACACGGGATACGGGAACGGGATACGGGAACGGGATACGGGATACGGGAACAGGATACGGGAACGGGATACGGGAACAGGATACGGTAACTGGATACGGGAACGGGATACGGGAACGGGATACGGTAACTGGACACGGGAACGAGATACGGGAACGGGATAAGGGAACGGGAACGAGATACGGGAACGAGATACGGGAACGTGATACGGGAACGGGAACGAGATACGGGAACGGGAACGGGATACGGGAACGGGATACGGGAACGGGATACGGGAACGGGATACGGGAACGGGATACGGGAACGGGATACCGGAACGGGATACGGGATACGGGAACGGGATACGGGAACGGGATACGGGAACGAGATACGGGAGGGAACGGGATACAAGAACGGGAACGGGATACGGAATACGAGATATTGACTACGGAATACGGAATACGGAATACTGAATACGGAATACGAGATACGGGAAACGGCTAGCAAATATAAATTAGCTGGCTATATAAATTGCGCATTGCGCAATACAGGCCCTCTAACGTTGCGAAATAATTGCGTCGAATAAAATAGCATCGCTTCAGTTTGCCCAAGACTGCCGCAGTCAAATTCATCACTGAGCGCATGACTATCAGACGTCGCACCTCCCTCCCGGGGAGATTTTGTTGAAGCCGGTTGACATATTTCAGGCATGTAGACCGCTAAAATGTTTTGGCAGAGACTGCGACACGGGAACGAGATACGGTAAGAAGATATGGGAACGAAATACGGCAACAAGATACGGAAACTGGGTACGAGAAAGGGATGCTGGAACGAGATACGGGAACAGGATACGGGAATGAGATGCGGTAACTAGATATGGTAAGGAGATATCGGAACGGTGTACTAGATACGGGAATAAGATACGTGAGCGGGATACGGGAGCGGGATACGGGATCGGGATACAGGAGCGGGATACGGGAACGTGATACAGGAACGTGATACGGGAATGTGATACTGGAATGGGATACCGAAACAAGAAACGGAAACGGGATACGGGAACGGGGGCTGGAGTGGGAGCGCGATACGGGAGACTGGAACGGGATACGGCAACGGGATACGGCAACGGGATACGGGAATGGGATACGGGAATGGGATACGGGAATGGGATACGGGAATGGGATACGGGAATGGGATACGGGAATGGGATACGGGAATGGGATACGGGAATGGGATACGGGAATGGGATACGGGAATGGGATACGGGAATGGGATACGGGAATGGGATACGGGAATGGGATACGGGAATGGGATACGGGAATGGGATACGGGAATGGGATACGGGAATTGGATACGGGAATGAGATACGGGAATGGGATACGGGAACAGGATGTGATACGGGAACGGGATACGGGAACGGAATACGGGAACGGAATACGGGAACGGAATACGGGAACGGAATACGGGAACGGAATACGGGAACGGGATACGAGAACAGGATCCGGGAACGGGATAGGGTAACAGTATACGGAAACGGGATACGGGAACGGAATACGGGAACGGGATACGGGATACGGGAATGGGATACGGAACGGTATACGGGAACGCAATACCGGAACAGGATACGGGAACAGGATAGAGAACAGGATACGGGAACGGGATACGGGAACGGGATACGGGAACGGGATACGGGAACGGGATACGGGAACGGGATACGGGAACGGGATACGGGAACGGGATACGGGAACGGGATACGGGAACGGGATACGGGAACGGGATACGGGAACTGGATACGGGAACCGGATATAGGAACGAAATACGGGAATGGTATACGGGAACGGGATACGGGAACGATATACGGGATACGGGAACGGGATACGGGAACTGGATACGGGAACGGGATACGGGAACGGGATACGAGAACGGGATACGGTAACGGGATACGGGAACGGGATACGGGAACGGGTTAGGGGAACGGGATACGGGAACGAGATACGGGAAGGGGATACGGGAACGGGATACGGGAACGGGATACGGGAACGGGATACGGGAACTGGATACGGGAACCGGATATAGGAACGAAATACGGGAATGGTATACGGGAACGGGATACGGGAACGATATACGGGATACGGGAACGGGATACGGGAACTGGATACGGGAACGGGATACGGGAACGGGATACGAGAACGGGATACGGTAACGGGATACGGGAACGGGATACGGGAACGGGTTAGGGGAACGGGATACGGGAACGAGATACGGGAAGGGGATACGGGAACGGGATACGGGAACGGGATACGGGAACGGGATACGGGAACGGGATACGGGAACGGGATACGGGAACGGGATACGGGACACGGGAACTGGATACGGGAACTGGACACGGGAACTGGATACGGGAACTGGATACGGGAACAGGATACCGGAACAGGATACCGGAACACGATACCGGAACACGATACCGGAACGGGATATGGAAGCGGGATACGGGATACGGGAACGAGATACGGGAACGAGATACGGGAACGAGATACGGGAACGAGATACAGGTACGAGATACAGGTACGGGATACAGGTACGGGATACGGGAACGAGATACGGGAACGGGATCGGGAACAGGATACGGGAACGGAATAAGGGAATGGGATACGCGAACGCGATACGAGAACGGGATACGCTAACGGAATATGCGAACGGGATACGGGAACGTGATACGGAATACGGGATACGGGATACGGGATACGGGATACGAGATACGGGATACGGGATACGGGATACGGGATACGGTAACGGAATACGGAATATGGAATACGGAATACGGCTGGCTATATAAATTAGCTGCCTATATAAATTGCGCATCGCGCAATACAGGCCATCTAGGAACGGGAACGGGATACGGTAACGGGATGCTTGATACGGGAACGGGATACGGGAACGGGATACGGGAACGGGATACGGGAACGGGATACGGGAACGGGATACGGGAACGGGATACGGGAACGGGATACGGGAACGGGATACGGGAACGGGATACGGGAACGGGATACGGGAACGGGATACGGGAACGGGATTCTGGAACGGGATTCTGGAACGGGATACGGGAACGGGATACGGGAACGGGATACGGGAACGGGATACGGGAACGGGATACGGGAACGGGATACAGGAACGGGATACGGGAACGGGATACGAAAACGGGATACGGGAACGGAATACGGGAACGGGATACGGGAACGGGATACGGGATACGGGAAAAGGATACGGGAATGGGATACGTGAACGGGATACGGGATACAGGATACGGGAACGGAACACGGGAACGGGATACGGAATATGGAATACGGAATACGGAATACGGAATACGGAATACGGAATACGGAATACAAGATACGAGATACGGAATACGAGATACGGAATACGGAGTACGGAATACGGAATACGAAAAACGGAATACGGAATACGGGATACGGGAAACGGCTAGCATATTTAAGGTAGCTGGCTATATAAATTGCGCATCGCGCAATACAGGCCCTCTAGTCCCTATATTATAAATCCTAAAAGATGACCCGCCGCCGCCGCCGGAGTGACGCCCTAAATCGGTTCCTGTGCAGTCGTCTGATGAGTTATGAACGTGATTTTTTCAGCACTTTTGGGACTCGTGATTCAACAGGTCGTATCAAGTTTTGGTGACGATCCGACAGACGGTGCGGTGTCGGCGCGTGCGCGCGTGCGCCATTCGTTTAACATGGGAAACGCGCCATTGTGAAATCGCGAAAAATGGGCAAGTTTCGCCCGGTTCCCCGGCCGCTTGCTCGGCAATCGAGCATCGCAGCGATATGCGAGCAACACTATGTGATAGATAATCGATTGACCTTGCGTATAGGATGTCGTCCAGAGCGATGCGCCTGCCACGTGCAAAGTTGTGACCACTTTCATGAAAAAATTGGCATATTCAGGATTTAAATTGGTGCTCGGAAACCGTTCGACGTAGAAGGCTGAACCGGGCACCATTTTGCAGGCGCAGCGACCGTCTTCAAATTATATGTGTTACTCAAAGCTGTGTGACTAATATTTTGGAGTTGAAGTTGAAATGCAATATTTTCGGACCAAATAATGCTTCACACCCAAAACGAGGACAAACTTGACCGGCAAATTTACACAGACGGATAGCGCCGTTCTTGCTGATCTATATCCACCCAAAATATTATGTAAATCGCTCATAGGTAACTTATGCTGAAGTCAAACGTAAACGATTACCGACGCTAACGTTGCGAAATAATTGCGTCGAATAAAATAGCATCGCTTAAGTTTGCCCAAGACTGACACTGCCGCAGTCAAATTCATGAATGAGCGCATGACTAACAGACGTCGCACCTCCCTCCCGGGGAGATTTTGTTGAAGCCGGTTGACATATTTCAGGCATGTAAACCGCTAAAATGTTTTGGCAGAGACTGCGACACGGGAACGAGATACGGTAAGAAGATATGGGAGCGAAATACGGCAACAAGATACGGAAATTGGGTACGAGAAAGTGATGCTGGAACGAAATACGGGAACAGGATACGGGAATGAGATACGTTAACTAGATATGGTAAGGAGATATCGGAACGGTGTACGAGATACGGGAATGAGATACGGGAGCGGGTGACGGGAGCGGGATACGGGACAGGGATACGGGAGCGGGATACGGGAGTGGCATTTGGGATCGGGATACGGGAGCGGGATAAGGGAACGGGATACGGGAGCGATATACGGGAGCGGGATACGGGATCGGGATACGGGAGCGAGATACGGGAGCGGGATAAGATAACGGGATACGGGATCGGGATACGGGAACGGGATACGGGAACGGGATACGGGAACGGGATAAGGGAACGGGATACGGGAACGGGATACGGGAATGGGATACGGGAACGGGATACGGGAACGGGATACGGGAACGGGATACGGGAACAGGATACGGGAACGGGATACGGGAACGGGATACGGGAACGGGATACGGGAACGGGATACGGGAACGGGATACGGGAACGGGATACGGGAACGGGATACGGGAACGGGATGCGGGAACAGGATACGGAAACGGGATACAGTTACATGATACGGGTATGGGATACGGGAACGGGAGACGGGAACGGGATACGGGATACGGGAACGGGATACGGGAACGGGATACGAGAACGGGATACGGGAACGGGATACGGGAACGGGATACGGGAACGGGATACGGGAACGGGATACGGGAACGGGATACGGGAACGGGATACGGGAACGGGATACGGGAACGGTATACGGGAACGGGATACGGGAACGGGATACGGGAACGGGATACGGGATACGGGAACGGGATACGGAATACGGAATACGAGATGCAGACTACGGACTACGGAATACCGAATACCGAATACGGAATACGGAATACGGAATAAGGAATACGGAATACTGAATACAGAATACAAGATACGGGAAACGGCTAGCATATATAAATTAGCTGGCTATATAAATTGCGCATCGCGCAATACAGGCCCTCTAGTCCCTATCCCTATATTATAAATCCTAAAAGATGACCCGCCGCCGCCGCCGGAGTGACGCCCTAAATCGGTTCCTGTGCAGTCGTCTGATGAGTTATGAACGTGATTTTTTCAGCACTTTTGGGACTCGTGATTCAACAGGTCGTATCAAGTTTTGGTGACGATCCGACAGACGGTGCGGTGTCGGCGCGTGCGCGCGTGCGCCATTCGTTTAACATGGGAAACGCGCCATTGTGAAATCGCGAAAAATGGGCAAGTTTCGCCCGGTTCCCCGGCCGCTTGCTCGGCAATCGAGCATCGCAGCGATATGCGAGCAACACTATGTGATAGATAATCGATTGACCTTGCGTATAGGATGTCGTCCAGAGCGATGCGCCTGCCACGTGCAAAGTTGTGACCACTTTCATGAAAAAATTGGCATATTCAGGATTTAAATTGGTGCTCGGAAACCGTTCGACGTAGAAGGCTGAACCGGGCACCATTTTGCAGGCGCAGCGACCGTCTTCAAATTATATGTGTTACTCAAAGCTGTGTGACTAATATTTTGGAGTTGAAGTTGAAATGCAATATTTTCGGACCAAATAATGCTTCACACCCAAAACGAGGACAAACTTGACCGGCAAATTTACACAGACGGATAGCGCCGTTCTTGCTGATCTATATCCACCCAAAATATTATGTAAATCGCTCATAGGTAACTTATGCTGAAGTCAAACGTAAACGATTACCGACGCTAACGTTGCGAAATAATTGCGTCGAATAAAATAGCATCGTTTAAGTTTGCCCAAGACTGACACTGCCGCAGTCAAATTCATCAATGAGCGCATGACTAACAGACGTCGCACCTCCCTCCCGGGGAGATTTTGTTGAAGCCGGTTGACATATTTCAGGCATGTAAACCGCTAAAATGTTTTGGCAGAGACTGCGACACGGGAACGAGATACGGTAAGAAGATATGGGAGCGAAATACGGCAACAAGATACGGAAATTGGGTACGAGAAAGTGATGCTGGAACGAAATACGGGAACAGGATACGGGAATGAGATACGTTAACTAGATATGGTAAGGAGATATCGGAACGGTGTACGAGATACGGGAATGAGATACGGGAGCGGGTTACGGGAGCGGGATACGGGACAGGGATACGGGAGCGGGATACGGGAGTGGCATATGGGATCGGGATACGGGAGCTGGATAAGGGAACGGGATACGGGAGCGATATACGGGAGCGGGATACGGGATCGGGATACGGGAGCGAGATACGGGAGCGGGATAAGAGAACGGGATACGGGATCGGGATACGTTAACAGGATACGGGAACGGGATACGGGAACGGGATACGAGATACGGGAACGGGATACGAGATACGGGAACGGGATATGGGAACTGGATATGGGAACAGGATACGGGAACGGGATACGGGAACGGGATACGGGAACGGGATACGGGAACGGGATACGGGAACGGGATACGGGAACGGGATACGGGAACGGGATACGGGAACGGGATACGGGAACGGGATACGGGAACGGGATACGGGAAGGGGATACGGGAACGGGATACGGGAACGGGATACGGGAACGGGATATGGGAACGGGATACGTGAACGGGATACGGAAACAAGAACGGGATACGGGATACCGGATACGGGAATGTGATACGGGAACGGGATACGGGATAGGGAATGGGATACGGGAACGGGATACGGGAACGGGATACGGGAACGGGATACGGGAACGGGATACGGGAACGGGATACGGGAACGGGATACGGGAACGGGATACGGGAACGGGATACGGGATACGGGAACGGGATACGGGAACGGGATACGGGAACGGGATACGGGAACTGGAACGGGATACGGGAACGGGATACGGGAACGGGATACGGGAACGGGATACGGGAACGGGATACGGGAACGGGATACGGGAACGGGATACAATATACGGGAACTGGATACGGAACGGGATACGGGAACGGGAAACAGGAAGCGGATTCGGAAACTGGATACGGGAGCGGGATAAAGGATACGGGATCGGATACGTGAATGGGATACGAGATACGGAAACGGGAAACGAGATACGGGATACGGGAACGGGATACGGGATACGGGAACGGAATACGGGAACGGAATACGGGAACGGGATACGGTAACGTGATACGGGAACGTGATACGGGAACGGGATACGGGAACGGGATGCGGAAACGAGATACGGAAACGGGATACGGGAACGGGAACAGGAACTGGAGAGGGAGCAGGACACGGGAAACGGTATACGGGAACGGGATACGGGATACGGGATAGGGATACTAGAACGGGATACTGGAACGGGATACGGGAACGGGATACCGGAACGGGATACCGGAACGGGATACCGGAACGGGATACCGGAACGGGATACCGGAACGGGATACCGGAACGGGATACCGGAACGGGATACCGGAACGGGATACCGGAACGGGATACCGGAACGGGATACTGGATACGGGAATGGGGTACGGGAACGGGATACGGGAACGGGATACGGGAACGGGATAGGGCACGTTATACGGGAACGGGATACGAGAACGGGATACGGGAACGGGATAGGGTAACATGATACGGAAACGGGATACGGAAACGGGATACGGAAACGGGATACGGAAACGGGATACGGAAACGGGATACGGGAACAGGATACGGGAACTGGAACGGGATATGGGAACGGAATACGGGAACGGGATACGGGAACGGGATACGGGGACGGGATGGGGAAAGGGGATACGGGAACGGGATACGGGAACGGGATACGGGAATGGGATACGGGAACGGGATACGGGAACGGGATACGGGAACGGGATACGGGAACGGGATACGGGAACGGGATACGGGAACGGGATACGGGAACGGGAACGGGATACGGGAATGGGATACGGAAACGAGATATGGAAACGGGATGTGAACGGGATACGTGAACGGGACACTGAAACGGGATACAGGAACGGGATACGGGAATGGGGTACGGGTACGGGATACGGGAACGGGATACGGAAACAGGATACAAGAACGGGACACGGGATACGGGATACGGGAACGTGATACGGGAACGGGATACGGGAAGAGGATACGGGAACGGGATACGGGATACGGGAACGGGAACAGGATACGGAAACGGGATACGGAAACGGGATACGGAAACGGGATACGGAAACGGTATACGGAAACGGGATACGGAAACGGGATACGGAAACGGGATACGGAAACGGGATACGGAAACGGGATACGGAAACGGGATACGGAAACGGGATACGGAAACGGGATACCAGAACAGGATACCGGAACAGGACACCGGAACAGGATACCGGAACAGGATACCGGAACAGGATACCGGAACAGGATACCGGAACGGGATACGGGATACGTGATACGGGAATGGGATACTGAAACGGGATCGGAACAGGATACCGGAACAGGATACCGGAACAGGATACCGGAACAGGATACCAGAACAGGATACCAGAACAGGATACCAGAACAGGATACCGGAACGGGATACGGGAACGGGATACGGGATACGGGAACGAGATACGGGAACGAGATACAGGTACGGGATACGGAACGGGATACAGAACGGGATACGGGAACTGGATACGGGAACGGGATACGGGAACAGGATACTGGAACAGGATACGGGAACAGGTTACGGGAACAGGATACGGGAACGGGATACGGGAACGGGATACGGGAACGGGATACGGGAACGGGATGCGGGAACGGGATACGGGAAGGAAATACGGGAACGGGATACGCGAACGGGATACGGGAACGGAATTCTGGAACGGGATGCGGGAACGGGATACGGGAACGGGATACGGGAACGGGATACGGGAACGGGATACGGGATACGGAAACGGGATACGGGAGCGGGATACGGGAACGGGATACGGGAACGGGATACGGGAACGGGATACGGGAACGGGATACGGGAACGGGATACGGGAACGGGATACGGGAACGGGATACGGGAACGGGATACGGGAACGGGATACGGGATACGGGAACGAGATACGGGAACGAGATACGGGAACGAGATACGGGAACGGGATACGGGAACGGGATACAGGCACGGGATACAGGAACGGGGAAACGGGATACGGTAACGGGATACGGGAACGGGATACGGGAACGGGATACGGGAACGGGATACGGGAACGGGATACGGGAACGGGATACGGGAACGGGATACGGGAACGGGATACGGGAACAGGCTACTGGAACGAGATACGGCAACGGGATACGGCAACGGGATACGGCAACGGGATACGGGAACGAGATACGGGAACAAGATACGGGATACGGGAACGGGATACGTAATACGTAATACAGAATACGGAATACGGAATACGAGATACGGAATACGGAATACGGAATACGGAATACGGAATACGGAATAATGAATATGGAATACTGAATACGGAATACGGGACACTGGAAACGGCTAGCATATATAAATAAGCTGGCTATATAAATTGCGCATCGCGCAATAAAGGCCATCTAGTCCCTATATTATAAATCCTAAAAGATGACCCGCCGCCGCCGGAGTGACGCCCTAAATCAGTTCCTGTGCAGTCGTCTGATGGGTTATGAGAATGATTTTTTTAGGACTTTTGGGTCTCGTGATTCAACAGGTCGTATCAAGTTTTGGTGTCGATCCGACCGACGGTGCGGCGTCGGCGCGTGCGCACGTGCGCCATTCGTTTAACATGGGAAACGCGACATTCGGAAATCGCGAAAAACGGGCAAGTTTCGCCCGGTTCCCCGGCCGCTTGCTCGGCAACCAAGATTCGCAGCGGTATGCGAGCAACACTATGTGATAGATAATCGATTGGCCTGGCGTATAAAATGTCGTTGAGAACGATGCGCGTGCCACGTGCAAAGTTGTGACCACTTGAATGATAAAATTGGCCTATTCAGGATTTAAATTGGTGCTCGGAAACCGTTCGACGTAGAAGGCTGAACCGGGCACCATTTTGCAGGCGCAGTGACCGTCTTCAAATTATATTTGTTACTCAAAGCTGTGAGACTAATATTTTGGCGTTGAAGTTGAAATGCAATATTTTTGGACCATTTAATACTTCACACCGCCGTAACATCCAAAACGAGGACAAACTTGACCGGAAAATTTACACAGACGGATAGCGTCGTTCTTGCTGACCTATATCCACCCAAAATATTATGTAAATCGCTCATAGGTAACTTATGCTGAAGTCAAACGTAAACGATTACCGACGCTAACATTGCGAAATAATTGCGTCGAATAAAATAGCATCGTTTAAGTTTGCCCAAGACTGACACTGCCGCAGTCAAATTAATCAATGAGCGCATGACTAGCAGACGTCGCACCTCCCTCCCAGGGAGATTTTGTTGAAGCCGGTTGACATATTTCAGGCATGTAAACCGCTAAAATGTTTTGGCAGAGACTGCGACACGGGAACGAGATACGGTAAGAAGATATGGGAACGAAATACGGCAACAAGATACGGAAACTGGGTACGAGAAAGGGATGCTGGAACGAGATACGGGAACAGGATATGGGAATGCAGGGGTAAAAAAGGTAAAATTTGCTACCAACCGAATTTGACGGAGGCCAATTTTGTTACACTTTTTCATCGAAGCTACTTTTTATGGAGTTTCATTACATTCTCATCGAAACTACATTTATACACATTTCAATTGCTACATTTCCATTTTGTTGAGTGCAAATGTTTATATCTGCTAGTGCGAAAATTCGAGAGAGAAAAAAAACTGGCAAGCAGTTTAGCAGGTGTTGCAACGTTATTTAACCGGTCCTTTTGCAGCTACGCCAGGCTTATTGTTATACCCAAGTGCCGATCTACCCACCTAGACACCAAGCTAATCGTGACTCGTACCCTCATGGTATTGTCACCCACTTGTTGATTTAAAGTCAAAACAAGTTCAACATTTACAATAGAACAGACGACTATATTCTGCCTTCCAACATTCATCCAGACGACGTATCCAATATATCCATGTAATTGCCTATATTGATTGCCTTCCATTATCTACCTCCATTTCCCCTTCCTTCCACCCACAGGCGGATCCAGAATGGATGGTTTGGGTAAATTGTGGGGGGGGGGGGGGAATCCCGAAAAGTATCACACAATTATGAAAACTCATCGGATTTCGCTTGCTTGTGCATCGATAACTGATTTAAAACCAACTTTCCTTTGTAAAAATTGCTTAGAATTTATATTATCTCAGGAAATGTATCAAATTTGCGCCGATTTCAGGAGGAATAGGGGGCCATGTCCCCCCCCCCTGGATCCGTCCCCATGCTTCCACCCCTGCGGCTGCATCCCCTCCGCCTCAGTCGCCGTCGGCCGGCTGTCCTGCGTCGCCGCCGTCCCAAGGTCGTCGTTAACGGCGGCGGCCGACCGACCCGGTTCGGCTGAGGGTGATTTGGGCCCGGTGTCGGGCCGCGGTGGGCGACATTGGGGAGGGGTTGACGGGGAGGCGGGTGTCGGCAGATTGATGTCGGTGTTCATACACCCATCGTCCGCCTGAAGAATATAGTTTTGAGTCTTTTGCCGATTTCTTGAAAACGGTCCAGAAAGTTGTGAATCAGACGACGGTCACGTAAACTTCGTTCAATTTGGAGTTTATCAATGACTTGAGGGTGGTCTTTCTTCATAAATGACATCACAGGCACGACAAGGACAGTCACTGGCGCGACAAGGTTTGTCAGAAAAACAAAGCTTCTTGAGCGATTTTAGGCTAATTCCGCACTCACAGTTTCCGAGGAAGGCGCCAAATGTGTCCCACACGTTCCCTTCTCCACGTCAGCCCAGTTTTCACAGTCACGCTGCCTACTTCCGGACAAAT
Organism: Chirona hameri; assembly: GCA_036785665.1. Lineage (NCBI taxonomy): Eukaryota > Metazoa > Arthropoda > Thecostraca > Balanomorpha > Balanidae > Chirona > Chirona hameri. Next base: position 63,072 of record JAXIVJ010003529.1, read on the forward strand.
ACGAATCATACTAGGGAGCGGCCGGGGTCGCATCCTAGCGAAAGCCGCCCGACATGGCCGGTCGCCCGACCGCCCTAACTTGTAGTGATAGTGTACCATAAAAGCAGACTCTTGAAATCTCTACGCTTCATTGCGTTACAAACATTTTGTTTAATATGGCCTAATAAGAACTTTAAAAAACATTTTATTAAAAGATATTGGAATATTTTGAAGTAAAATGTGATGTCCTTTATTCGTATTATGCGTGATACAAAAATGTACAAACTGTTTCACTCTCGGTCGATTCATGTTGGTGTTTTTTGCTACAATATTCTCTATCTTGGGTAGGTGAGATTGCCTTAAATGGTACGTTTAAAGTCTCTAGATTTTGCGAGAACCTTGTGATATTTGCCCATTTGTGGTGATATTTTCCCATTTCTGGCTAGCAACCTATTACATTTCAAAATATCTCCAGAAAACAGAAATCAACCAGCAGTGAAGATACAAAACAGCCCCATAAGTGTACAGGATCTACACAAACCAGAAAGTGACTCATTCATGCATATACCGCAGCAATGATAGTGTAATTTGTGTGTCTTGGAATTGGCCAGTTTTGCTACAAATCATCGTTTGGTGTAACGCTGATTTGCTACCAACGACGTTGTCGAGTTGGCGTTATTTTTTACCCCTGGGAGATTTTGTTGAAGCCGGTTGACATATTTCAGGCATGTAAACCGCTAAAATGTTTTGGCAGAGACTGCGACACGGGAACGAGATACGGTAAGAAGATATGGGAACGAAATACGGCAACAAGATACGGAAACTGGGTATGAGAAAGGGATGCTAGAACGAAATACGGGAACAGGATATGGGAATGAGATGCGGTAACTAGATATGGTAAGGAGATATCGGAACGGTGTACTAGATACGGGAATAAGATAAGGGAGCGGGATACGGGAGCGGGATACGGGGACGGGATACGGGAACGGGATACGGGAACGGGATACGGGAACGGGATACGGGAACGGGATACGGGAATGGGATATGGGTACGGGATATGGGAACGGGATACGGGAACGGGATACGGGAACAGGATACGGGAACGGGATACGGGAACGGGATACGGGAACGGGATACGAGAACGGGATACGGGAACGGGATACAGGAACGGGATACGGGAACGGGGAACGGGATACGGGAACGGGACGGGATACGGGAACGGGATACGGGAACGGGATACGGGAACGGGACGGGATACGGGAACGGGATACGGGAACGGGATACGGGAACGGGATACGGGAACGGGATACGGGTTACGGGAACGGGATACGGGAACGGGATACGGGAACGGGATACGGGAACGGGATACGGGCACATGATACGGGAGCGGAATACGGGAACGGGATACGGGAACGGGATACGGGAACGGGATACGGGAACAGGATACGGGAACGGGATACGGGAACGGGATACGGGAACGGGATACGGGAACGGGATACGGGAACGGGATACGGGAACGGGATACGGGAACGGGATACGGGATACGGGAACGGGATACGGGAACGGGATACGGGAACGGGATACGGGAACGGGATACTGGAGCGGGATACGGGAACGGGATACGGGAACGAAATACGAAAATGGTATACAGAAACGGTACACGGAAACGGTATACGGAAACGGGATACGGGATACGGGATACGGGAACGGGATACGGGAACGGGATACGGAATACAGAATACGGAATACGAGATACGAGATACGAGATACGGAATACGGAATACGGAATACGGAATACGGAATACGGAATACGGAATAATGAATATGGAATACTGAATACGGAATACGGGACACTGGAAACGGCTAGCATATATAAATAAGCTGGCTATATAAATTGCGCATCGCGCAATAAAGGCCATCTAGTCTCTATATTATAAATCCTAAAAGATGACCCGCCGCCGCCGCCGGAGTGACGCCCTAAATCGGTTCCTGTGCAGTCGTCTGATGAGTTATGAACGTTATTTTTTCAGAACTTTTGGGTCCCGTGATTCAACAGGTCGTATCAAGTTTTGGTGTCGATGCGACCGACGGTGCGGCGTCGGCACGTGCGCGCGTCCTCCATTCGTTTAACATGGGAAACCCGACATTGTGAAATCGCGAAAAACGGGCAAGTTTCGCGCGGTTCCCCGGCTGTTTGCTCGGCAACCGAGAGTCGCAGCGATATGCGAGCAACACTATGCGATAAATAATCCATTGGCCTTGCGTATAGGATGTCGTCCAGAGCGATGCGCGTGCCACGTGCAAAGTTGTGACCACTTCCATGATAAAATTGGCATATTCAGGATTTAAATTGGTGCTCGGAAACCGTTCGACGTAGAACGCTGATCCGGGCACCATTTTGCAGGCGCAAGTACCGTCTTCAAATTATATGAGTTACTCAAAGCGGTGTGACTAATATTTTGGCGTTGAAGTTGAAATGCAATATTTTTGGACAATTTAATCCTTCACACCGCCGTAACACCCAAAACGAGGACAAACTTGACCGGTAAATTTACACAGACGGATAGCGCCGTTCTTGCTGACTTATATCCACCCAAAATATTATGTAAATCGCTCATAGGTAACTTATGCTGAAGTCAAACGTAAACGATTACCGACGCTAACGTTGCGAAATAATTTCGTCGAATAAAATAGCATCGTTTAAGTTTGCCCAAGACTGACACTGCTGCAGTCAAATTCATCAATGAGCGCATGACTAGCTGACGTCGCACCTCCCTCCAGGGGAGATTTTGTTGAAGCCGGATGACATATTTCAGGCATGTAAACCGCTAAAATGTTTTGGCAGAGACTGCGACACGTGAACGACATACGGTAGGAAGATATGGGAACGAAATACGGCAACAAGATACGGAAACTAGGTACGAGAAAGGGATGCTGGAACGAGATACGGGAACAGGATACGGGAATGAGATGCGGTAACTAGATATGGTAAGGAGATATCGGAACGGTGTACTAGATACGGGAATAAGATACGGGAGCGGGATACGGGAATAAGATACGGGAGCGGGATACGGGAACGGGAAACGGGAACGGGATCCGGGAACGGGATACGGGAACGGGATACGGGAACGGGATACGGGAACGGGATACGGGAACGGGATACGGGAACGGGATATAGGAACGTGATACGAGAACGTGATACGGGAATGGGATACGAAAACAAGATACGGAAACGGGATACGGGAACGGGGACTGGAGTGGGAGCGCGATACGAGATACTGGAACGGGATACTTCAACGGGATACGGGAATGGGATACGGGAATGGATACGGGAATGGGATATTGGAATGGGATACGGGAACAGGATATGGGATACGGGATACGGGAACGGAATACGGAATTGGATACGAGAACGGGATACGGGAACGGGATAGGGTAACGGGATACGGAAACGGGATACGGGAACAGGATACGGGAACTGGATACGGGAACTGGATACGGAATACGGGAATGGGATACGGAACGTATACGGGAACAGGATAGGCAACGGGATACGGGAGCGGGATACGGGAACTGGATACGGGAACGGGATACGGGAACGGGATACGGGAACGGGATACGGGAACAGGATACGGGATACGGGAACGGGTTAGGGGAAAGGGATACGGGAACGGGATACGGGAACGGGATGCGGGAACGGTATACGGGAACTGGATACGGAAGCTGATTAAGGTATACGGGATACGGGAACGGGATACGGGATCATAATACGGGAACGGGATACGGGAACGGGATACGGGAACGGGATACGGGAACGGGATACGGGAACGGGATACGGGAACGGGATACGGGAACGGGATACGGGAACGGGATACGGGAACGGGATACGGGAACGGGATACGGGAACGGGATACGGGAACGGGATACGAGCACGGGATAAAATATACGGGAACTGGATGCGGAACGGGATACGAGAACGGGAAACAGGAAGGGGATTTGGAAACTGGATACGGGAGCGGGATAAAGGATACGGGATCGGATACGTGAACGGGATACGGGATACGGAAATGGGAAACGAGATACGGGAACGGGATACGGGAACGTGATACGAGAACGGCATACGGAAACGAGATACGGAAACGGGATACGGGAACGGGAAAAAGAACTGGAGAGGGAGCGGGATACGGGATACGAGATACCGGATACGGGATACCGGATACTGGAACGGGATACAGGAACGGGATACGGGAACGGGATACGGGAATGGGATACGGGAACGGGATAGGGTACGTTATACGGGAACGAGATACGGGAACGAGATACGAGAACGGGATAGGGTAACAGGATACGGAAACGGAATACGGGTACGGGATACGGGAACGAGAATGGGATATGGGAACGGGATACGGGGACGGGATGCGGAAAGGGGATATGGGAACGGGATACGGGATACGGGAATGAGATACGGAAACGAGATACAGAAACGGGATACGTGAACGGGATACGTGAACTGGACACGGGAACGGGATACAGGAACGGGATACGGGAATGGGGTACGTGTACGGGATACGGAAACAGGATACAAGAACGGGACACGGGAACGGGATACGGGAACGGGATACGGGAACGGGATAGGGGAATGGGATACGGGAACGGGAAACGGGAACGGGAAACGGAAACGAGATACGGAAACGGGATACGGAAACGGGATACCGGAACAGGATACCGGAACGGGATACGGGAATGAGATACTGAAACGGGATACGGGAACGGGATACCGGAACAGAATAACGGAACGGGATACGAGAACGGGATACGGGAACGAGATACGGGAACGATATACAGGTACGGGATACGGAACGGGATACGGAACGGTATACGGGAACGGTATACGGGAACGGGATACGGGAACAGGATACGGGAACAGTATACGGGAACGGGATACGGGAACGGGAACGGGATACTGAATACGGAATACGATATACGGAATACGGAATACGGGAAACGACTAGCATATATAAATTAGCTGGCTATATAAATTGCGCATCGCGCAATACAGGCCCTCTAGTCTCTATATTATAAATCCTAAAAGATGACCCGCCGCCGCCGCCGGAGTGACGCCCTAAATTGGCTCCTGTGCAGTCGTCTGATGAGTTATGAGGGTGATTTTTTTAATAACTTTTGGGTCTCGTGATTCAACAGGTCGTATCAAGTTTTGGTGTTGATCCGACTGACGGTGCGGTGTTGGCACGTGCGCGCGTGCGCCATTCGTTTAACATGGGAAACGCGACATTGTGAAATCGCGAAAAACGGGCAAGTTTCGCGCGGTTCCCCGGCCGCTTGCTCGGCAACCAAGAGTCGCAGCGATATGCGAGCAGCACTATGTGATATATAATCGATTGGCCTTGCGTATAAGATGTCGTCCAGAGCGATGCACGTGCCACGTGCAAAGTTGTGACCACTTTCATGATAAAATTGCATATTCAGGATTTAAATTGGTGCTCGGAAACCGTTCAACGTAGAAGGCTGATCCGGGCACCATTTTGCAGGCGCAGGGACCGTCTTCAAATTATATGTGTTACTCAAAGCTGTGTGACTAATATTTTGGAGTTGAAGTTGAAATGCAATATTTTTGGACAATTCAATCCTTCACACCGCCGTAACACCCAAAACGAGGACAAACTTGACCGGCAAATTTACACAGACTGATAGCACCGTTCTTGCTGACCTATATCCACCCAAAATATTCTGTAAATCGCTAATAGGTAACTTATGCTCAAGTCAAACGTAAACGATTACCGACGCTAACGTTGCGAAATAATTTCGTCGAATAAAATAGCATCGTTTAAGTTAGCCCAAGACTGACACTGCCGCAGTCAAATTCATCAATGAGCGCATGACTAGCAGACGTCGCACCTCCCTCCCGGGGAGATTTTGTTGAAGCCGGTTGACATATTTCAGGCATGTAAACCGCTAAAATGTTTTGGCAGAGACCGCAACACGGGAACGGGATACGGTAAGAAGATATGGAACGAAATACGGCAGCAAGATACGGAAACTGGGTACGAGAAAGGGATGCTGGAACGAAATACGGGAACAGGATACGGGAATGAGATACGGTAACTAGATATGGTAAGGAGATATCGGAACGGTGTACGAGATACTGGAATGAGATACGGGAGCAGGATACGGGAATAAGATACGGGAGCGGGATACGGGAGCGGGATACGGGAACGGGAAACGGGAACGGGATCCGGGAACGGGATACGGGAACGGGATACGGGAACGGGATACGGGAACGTGATATAGGAACGTGATACGAGAACGTGATACGGGAATGGGATACGAAAACAAGATACGGAAACGGGATACGGGAACGGGGACTGGAGTGGGAGCGCGATACGAGATACTGGAACGGGATACTGCAACGGGATACGGGAATGGGATACGGGAATGGGATACGGGAATGGGATATTGGAATGGGATACGGGAACAGGATATGGGATACGGGATACGGGAACGGAATACGGGAACGGAATACGGAATTGGATACGAGAACGGGATACGGGAACGGGATAGGGTAACAGGATACGGAAACGGGATACGGGAACAGGATACGGGAACTGGATACGGGAACTGGATACGGAATACGGGAATGGGATACGGAACGGTATACGGGAACAGGATAGGCAACGGGATACGGGAGCGGGATACGGGAACTGGATACGGGAACGGGATACGGGAACGGGATACGGGAACGGGATACGGGAACGGGATACGGGAACGGGATACGGGATACGGGAACGGGATAAAGGAACGGGATACGGAAATGGGATAGGTGTACGGGATACGGGAATGGGATACGGGAACGGGATAAGGAATACGGGATACGGGAACAGGATACGGGAACGGGATACGGGATACGAGAACGGGTTAGGGGAACGGGATACGGGAACGGGATACGGGAACGGGATACGGGAACGGGATACGGGAACGGGATACGGGAACGGGATACGGGAACGGGATGCGGGAACGGTATACGGGAACTGGATACGGAAGCTGATTAAGGTATACGGGATACGGGAACGGGATACGGGATCATAATACGGGAACGGGATACGGGAACGGGATACGGGAACGGGATACGGGAACGGGATACGGGAACGGGATACGGGAACGGGATACGGGAACGGGATACGGGAACGGGATACGAGCACGGGATACAATATACGGGAACTGGATACGGAACGGGATACGAGAACGGGAAACAGGAAGGGGATTTGGAAACTGGATACGGGAGCGGGATAAAGGATACGGGATCGGATACGTGAACGGGATACGGAAATGGGAAACGAGATACGGGATACGGGAACGTGATACGAGAACGGGATACGGAAACGAGATACGGAAACGGGATACGGGAACGGGAAAAAGAACTGGAGAGGGAGCGGGATACGGGATACGAGATACCGGATACGGGATACCGGATACTGGAACGGGATACAGGAACGGGATACGGGAACGGGATACGGGAATGGGATACGGGAACGGGATAGGGCACGTTATACGGGAACGAGATACGGGAACGAGATACGATAACGGGATAGTGTAACAGGATACGGAAACGGGATACGGGTACGGGATACGTGAACGAGAACGGGATATGGGAACGGGATACGGGGACGGGATGCGGAAAGGGGATATGGGAACGGGATACGGGATACGGGAATGAGATACGGAAACGAGATACGGAAACGGGATACGTGAACGGGATACGTGAACTGGACACGGGAACGGGATACAGGAACGGGATACGGGAATGGGGTACGTGTACGGGATACGGAAACAGGATACAAGAACGGGACACGGGAACAGGATACGGGAACGGGAACGGGATACGGGAACGGGATACGGGAACGGGATACGGGAATGGGATACGGGAACGGGAAACGGGAACGGGAAACGGAAACGAGATACGGAAACGGGATACGGAAACGGGATACCGGAACAGGATACCGGAACGGGATACGGGAATGAGATACTGAAACGGGATACGGGAACGGGATACCGGAACAGGATACCGGAACAGAATAACGGAACGGGATACGAGAACGGGATACGGGATACGGGATACGGGAATGAGATACGGGAACGAGATACAGGTACGGGATACGGAACGGGATACGGAACGGGATACGGGAACGGTATACGGGAATGGTATACGAGAACGGGATACGGGAACAGGATACGGGAACAGTATACGGGAACGGGATACGGGAACGGGAACGGGAACGGGATACTGAATACGGAATACGATATACGATATACGGAATACGGAATACGGGAAACGACTAGCATATATAAATTAGCTGGCTATATAAATTGCGCATCGCGCAATACAGGCCCTCTAGTTTTATTTAAATTTAAGAATTAAATACAATTATTCCCAAATTCAAAGTTGTAAGTTTGGAAAAAATACAAAACAAGTACCTTGTGTACTTCATCAAGGTCATTGACAAATTCGTCCCTCCCTACCAATGTTTACATCGAGTGCGGCATTTTTGGAGGCTCTGTGACATTTCCGATCAAACTGAGCGCTGCTCGGACACACGCTAGTAGCGCTTTCGTTCTCCATGGCAACCAGGCGTCAGCCAATCAAAAGCCAGAAAGGGAATACGTTCTGGCTTTTCATTGGCTCACGCCTGGTTGCCATGGAGAACGAAAGCGCTACTAGCGTGCGTTCGAGCAGCGCTCTGATCCGTGAAGCAATCCGTGAAGCATCCGTGATGCATGACTGACTATCAGTATAAGTCATGAATAAAAACAACATGCAAACTATACCAACTCGAATAAAATAAGGGCGGAATGAATTGAACCCCAGGCAATCTAGTATTCGCAAAGCACTCGGCACTGCGCCACAATAGCAAAAGGTGAGGGAAATGCATATTGGATACAATATTATTACGTCACAAGTTTCTGAGGTGTCAACTACTATGAAATACAGTGATAAAATACCTTTAATAATGATTGACAAGAAAATTCAAACTTAAAAACAATAATTTGAATAAGTCTTTAATTAGCTTTCAACTCAAAATCAGATATATTTTGCAATGCTACACAAGAATGGCACCAGTTACGTCATTAACAAAGCCTGCTACGGGACTTGGGTATACTGATCAGGAACAACTCGCCAAGTGCGCCGAGATGGTTAAGTGCGCCGAGAAGCATGCCAATGACTTTGTAAACAAATCGCCGACGCTAAATAGGTCGCCGTCAATGTGCATCGATGAGCTTCCGATTTAATTGCCAGTTTTATGTTATTGTTTGTTAGTTTTTTTGGGGAAAATTATTATTTTTCATGATAATATAAAGCATAGTGTTATATACAGCCACAGACAAATTATACAATACTCCTAATGTTGAAAACAAATGAATTGATTTTCAAAAATTGAGGGTCGCAACCACTAACTATGCCGCCGTTGATGTGCATCGATGAGCTTCCGATTTTATTGCCGGACATATAATCACAACAAGCAGAACGCACAATATATTTTCCACTCCATTGCGTAAAAAAACAATACGTGAAAAGCCCGCAGTTTGATGAGGACCAAAAGTACTTGCAAGTACCGGTCGTTAAAAGTGTGGAACGCTTATCAACTTTAACTTGAAATATCTTTCGGTTGGAAAGTTTTCATGCAAAATGTGATGAATTTACAATATATTTTGGTCTCGTCTGGCGATTTCAGGTGCTAACTCCATTTTTGTGGAAAAAGGTAATTATTTCCCTTTAATTAAAATATTTGCCATACCGAGATGTGCAACCAGGAATAGGGATTACCTGAGGCCTGGCTCCACCCGCGGTCTGGTCCCAATATTAAAATGTATTTTCCACGACCTAAAATTAACATTTTCAAGCCGCTTCGCGGCGTCACATTGGTGGCCATCGTCATAACGAAGTCATCGTCATCGTCTTCGGTTCGTTGTAACGGTGAGTTGAATGAATATCATTTTTAGCGTCTTATCCTCTACAAGGCCCACCGCCCATATTTCTGGGTTTTATCAGGCAAATCCGTAAAATTTCTGCGCCGCTTGGCGGCACTAAATAACAAGTACCTATTATAACATGAAAACCACCTTAAAAATGCTGCAAAGGCTTAAATACACGCATACAAATGGGGGTACATTTTTTCGTCATTTCAACAGACCCCCTACTCAAAAATGATCGGCGACGCCCCTGCCTACCCACATTGGTGGCAGGGGCGTCCCCCCCCGCTCAACAACTGTTTGGAAATACGCCACTTGATTTGCCCCCCCCCCCCACCCACCCAAAAAAAAACTAGATCCGCCCTGTGTGAGTTTATATTCATGGTATTGCAACAATCGAGTCCTCTTAGCTGGCATTTCTGCCAGAAAAAAATTCATAACCGTGCGGCCATTTATTTTGCAAGCCCATGAATGTTAACTATTTCCGGCAATCACCAGCCATGACGAGCACATACCTTTTGCTCTATTCGGCACCGGCTTTGTAATGATTAACTCACTGCCGTAGTAACTCATTAATCGGACCCGGTCTGCGTGACACTCGTTAATCGGGCCCGGTCTGCGTGACGTCACCTGATGGTGAGTGATGACGTCAGCAGCTGTCTGCAGCGTGACGGCTGGGTCGTCCAGCAGCGGTGGCCGATCAGCAGCAGACTGTCGGGCACCACCAGCAGGGGTCAGACGGAACCGCTGCCGATACCTCGCCCGCCGCAGCTGATGTCTCGTTCTCGTTTGCGTCCAGCAGCGGTGGCCGATCAGCAGCAGACTGTCGGGCACCACCAGCAGGGGTCAGACGGAACCGCTGCCGATACCTCGCCTGCCGCAGCTGATGGCTCGTTCTCGTTTGCGTCCAGCAGCGGTGGCCGATCAGCAGCAGACTGTCGGGCACCACCAGCAGGGGTCAGACGGAACCGCTGCCGATACCTCGCCCGCCGCAGCTGATGTCTCGTTCTCGTTTGCGTCCAGCAGCGGTGGCCGATCAGCAGCAGACTGTCGGGCACCACCAGCAGGGGTCAGACGGAACCGCTGCCGATACCTCGCCCGCCGCAGCTGATGTCTCGTTTGCCCATGTCTCGCCCACTTCACGGTTGTGATGTCACGGTTGTGATGTGGGGAGATGATGTGGGAGTGGCGACAAGTCCGGTTGTGATGTGGGGAGATGATGTGGGAGTGGCGACAAGTCCGGTTGTGATGTGGAGAGATGATGTGGGAGTGGCGACAAGTCCGGTTGTGATGTGGGGAGATGATGTGGCGACAAGTCCGGTTGTGATGTGGCGAGATGATGTGGGAGTGGCGACAAGTCCGGTTGTGATGTGGAGAAATGATGTGGGAGTGGCGACAAGTCCGGTTGTGATGTGGAGAGATGATGTGGGAGTGGCGACAAGTCCGGTTGTGATGTGGAGAGATGATGTGGGAGTGGCGACAAGTCCGGTTGTGATGTGGAGAGATGATGTGGGAGTGGCGACAAGTCCGGTTGTGATGTGGAGAGATGATGTGGGAGTGGCGACAAGTCCGGTTGTGATGTGGAGAGATGATGTGGGAGTGGCGACAAATCCGGTTGTGATGTGGAGAGATGATGTGGGAGTGGCGACAAGTCCGGTTGTGATGTGGGGAGATGATGTGGGAGTGGCGACAAGTCCGGTTGTGATGTGGGGAGATGATGTGGGAGTGGCGACAAGTCCGGTTGTGATGTGGAGAGATGATGTGGGAGTGGCGACAAGAGACAATGACACGGAACGCACGGAACACGGTCACGTGTCTCTGGCACCGACTGGTGGCATGTTAGGTGGGATACTGACCTTCAGTTGATTCGGCGGCAATTTATTGCTCGGTTCGTGGCTAAGCAGCAGAACATCGGTACTAGAGATGCAGAAAACTGGTCCCGGCGTCACGGCGCTGTGACTAAATCAGTTTCACGGCGGCACTAAGCCGGGACTAGGTCAGGTCAAACGAGATCAAACCGTGACCTTATCATAGAGTTTAGTGCTTGTGTTTTTTAGTTTATTAATTATGTGACCTTATCATACTAAAGACTAAATCAGGCGCATGTTCCAATTTCCAAAGTCCAAACATTTTGATTGAAGCAATTGTTACAGCTGTTCATTTGGTTTGTATTCTATTTCTGAGTCACTACTCACTACTCACTATGTCAGTCAACACTAAAGATTGACACTTTGTATTACCTATAAACTTTGTCATGTTGGTCACTTAACTCGGGTATAAGATGGGCAACACCCATAGCACTAGGGTTGCATGAAGTAACCAACTTAAACATGACACTAATTTATAGGTGACACAAAGCCAGTGGCTTGGTGACTTTTGTGTCACTATAAACCTGTTTATGTTGTTGGCTTCAAGACACCAACAAGACAAAGTTATGGAAGAAAACGAACACCAAGTCACCAAGCTTTTTTTTTTTTTTTTTTTTTTTTTTTTTTTTTTTTTTTTTTTTTTTTCTATGCCGCCACCCATTAACAGGTGACCAGGAGTGCCCCCGCCCTCGATCCCATCGACGCACATCACCTTACTTTAACACCAGAGAACAAAAGAGAAAATGTCGCGGCACTCCCAGCTAGGAAATGGAAGAAGAAATAAAAAAGCAAATGAAGAGAGGAAGGCTAAGTGGTCAGTGGTAATGTGGTTAAAAATAAGAAGGCAGAAAGTAGTCGTTGCTGAAATCAACAAGTGACTGCCCCCCAACTACGCCCCTGGGAATCATACATTCTGACATTCGCACATACGTAACCGAGTTTGTAAGGATTGTAAGTGTGTGCCCCACTGCCTGCTGGCCCCATCACGTTGCCATCAAGAAAGGTTTGCCAGACAGTGAGGCAGGATACAATTTCATTCATACAAAGGTTGGGGAAGGCAGATCTTGGTCTAGGCAAGCAGAAGGTCTATGCTGGAACCCGGTGAGCCCCCCAGCTAAGCAAAGCTTGTTGCTGTTCGATCTCACCCAGGTTCCAGCGTCGGTTAGTCGGGGTGGCTTTCGCGCATGATATAATTAATTGATCTATAAGTTGAAACATGATCTAATTAATTCATATTTCAAGAAAGCAGAAAAGAAATAGAGGTACTATATTGCTCAACACCAATATAAATCTCTATCTCTGATTTACTATGTTTTATTTCAAATTATGCACGTTTATGCATGCTTATGTTGTTTGTTTATATACTGTTACTTAGTTCTGCAAATTTGTATTATTGTTTATTTATAATGTTACATACATACATAAGCTTACTTACTTCACTAAAACTACCTACTACTACTAAAACTAACCTGTTACCTAGCCAGATCAAGTGTTCCGGAGATACCTTTACGTTCCTCTGAAATATCTCACAGTCACAACACAACCTACTTGCACCCATGGGGGCTTAATGGCTACAGGAACGGTCTAATAAAATGCATCCAATTTCCAAATACCCCAAGCCAATGATTATCGTTATGTAATCATTGCTCCAAGCACATAACAATTATATTCCACGTCTCTGATGCGTCAGGAATGGCGCTGTGTAAACAGCTACTAAATAATAAAACCTTTACCTTTTGACGTCGAGCAAAACATTCTGTATATTTTCTAAATGGAACAGATAAATGTTTATTTTAAAGTATCACTTGCTTTTAGGTTAACGAGGAATAAAAAAAATCCGCCCATCAGATACCCTCTTTGCCAGCATTGTCATTCCCGTGATTTGGTTGTTCTTTCGGAGTTACTGGCGAAAATTGTGCTTTACATTAGCTGGTGAGCACATACCACGTGCCTCAGACATATTTACTTTCCAAAAGGCACGAATTAAAGTGAAATAAGAACTTAGAAATGTGATTATATCCCACCACAACCTCCTTGTAGGCTGTGAGTGTTGACAAACACAGATGACCCTGAAAGGTTTGTGATTTGTGATGTACACAGCCATGTGATTCTCAAGGCCAACCTCAAGAGTTTTATTTAATAACAAAGTCTGAGAAATGTGTTGATTTGACGCACAATATAGATATGATATGTAATATATATATGATATGATATGTATGTACAAGCTAAAAGTAAAACTTAATAAAAAACAACATAGATTATATATTTTAGTACGAGTAACGTGCTTTATAGTGTAGTGCCGACTGCCGTGCATAGTGATTTGCTTGCGGCGTTGACCCTCTGCTTACTTTATCGGGCAAGCGCGCCGTAATTGACGATGGAGCGCCACAGCTACCGCATCCGATACGCGCGGTTTGTTTTTTCTCATTGCGCTTTCATGCAAATTTGTTAGTGTCCTGGGAAATAGTAAGAGATTCTGTGTGCCACCGATTCTCGGAGTTAAAGAATCAAGCTGGCCTTAATGTGACATACCGACTATTTTGGGGTGAGAGATTTCGTTATTTAAATATGTGGTTGGCTCCAATCAGGTCAGATGACACGAATTCATGTTGGCAGGAGCTGTGGCTTACAGGCCAGGCATGACATCAATTTAAATTGTATTGTTATCTTTGCTCAGAGACTTAGCTTTGAGGACCTGCAAGTGAGATTGATTTTCAGTTTGTAAATGCCTATTGCCGAGAGCTGTATTTCAAAAGGTTATTCCTGCAAATGTGTTCATATCTTCTGTGCAGCGTGATGGCTTGTAATTAATGTCAGCTAGTATCTGACTGCCATCTTTTTTGTTTGTTTTATTTTGTCCATTTCTTAGTGTTTCAAATGCCAGTGTTGATGCTTGATTACTTTGATACTTTGATATGCTTTCAGTGGCTTATGTATGAATCGTGTAGGTACTCCGTACTAGGTATTAGGTAACCAATACCCACGTGCCAATACCACGTACATTTCATTCATGCTTACTGATTTTCCTACATCGATCCTACTTCAAGGTATTGGCAGTTGTCCTGTTGCTGTCTAGCAATGTTCTAAAATAGAATGTTCTAGCAAGTAGCAAAGTATATTTTTAGGATACAAATGACAAAACTATTTCATATGTTGAAATTGTGAAAATTATGCTTGCCGTGACCAAGCTGGGACTCAAATTGACCTGGCTGCTAGCACGCCGTGACCTCTGAACTAGGTCAGCTGCTGTGACCGGGGCCGTGACCAAGAAATTATAATTTTCTGCATCTCTAATCGGTACATCGGTAGAGGCTAGACGCCAAACTCGTCTCACCTCAAACGACAATAGGAAGTTTCAATGATATGTTTCACATCGAGTATTATTTAAATTGAGCTCTTCTTCTCGCAAAGCTGAGGGTTATTGGACTATTATTTCAAATATGGTACCGCCATACTAAGGAAGCTAAATTTATGTGAAATAAATAGACAGGTGCATGTAGTCATTAAGCCCATGTTTGGTAGGTAATTAGATGGCTTATGATCGCCTACTTGGCGGGTATGTTCCAACGCCGAGTGATTGGTCGTAAAAATCGCCTTAAAGCGCAGATTGCATGAATCTTCGAGAGAACCTTGGGCATCATGATCACAAAGTGGGAACTCTTGTCGGATCGGTGTTGCTTTGCTGATGCTGGAGTAGTTATTGAGGGACATTTCACGTGGATTTCGCTCTAATCGCATCACCCCTGGACAAAACAAGGAATTTACTAGAGACAGCTGATAATTCAAGCCTGAGCTATAAAGGACTGACACTGAAGAGTAGTGACAGAACTCCAACACCTGACATGACCTGGCGAGCAGGGTGACCTGGTAAGACCTGGCCGATCCCAATCGATGGCACTCGGCTGAGCTGACCTCTGGTGACCCTCCGCCACGCCCCCTCCCCCCTCCCCCTCCCCTCCCCCGCGTACGTTCTGCTGCGGAGAGGTAAACACCCGCTGATGACGTGACAGGTAAGAGAGGCTGATCCCCGCCGCCGCAGCACTGCATGGTGTCTGAGATACTGTGGTCTGTTGACTCAATACCGCTACTGCCGTTGCCGTTATTATAATTTATATGGTAGATGGAGCTCGGGCGCAAGCCGCGCGGGGCCGTGAGAGATATAACCAAATATAGGCAGGGAGTGTCTGCCCGCCCTGGGTGGGGAGGGGTTTTGCAGGGAGAGAGATATAACCAAATATAGGCAGGGAGTGTCTGCCCGCCCTGGGTGGGGAGGGGTTTTGCAGGGAGAGAGATATAACCAAATATAGGCAGGGAGTGTCTGCCCGCCCTGGGTGGGGAGGGGTTTTGCAGGGAGAGAGATATAACCAAATATAGGCAGGGAGTGTCTGCCCGCCCTGGGTGGGGAGGGGTACTGCAGGGAGAGAGATATAACCAAATATAGGCAGGGAGTGTCTGCCCGCCCTGGGTGGGGAGGGGTACTGCAGGGAGAGAGATATAACCAAATATAGGCAGGGAGTGTCTGCCCGCCCTGGGTGGGGAGGGGTACTGCAGGGAGAGAGATATAACCAAATATAGGCAGGGAGTGTCTGCCCGCCCTGGGTGGGGAGGGGTACTGCAGGGAGAGAGATATAACCAAATATAGGCAGGGAGAAGTGCATAGGGAGAGAGAGGGAGGGTCAGTGGAGAGAGAGGAAATGAGTGACGGTGAAACTACTGAAACTACTGGAGTGAGCTTTGGTGAAACTACTCACGCTGGGTATGACGTTTTACGTTGGAAAGAGAAATGCATAATTTAAATAAATCCTCCATCACTGTGCTGGTCGCTGCGTTCATGATGGTAATACTCCTTCGCACAGAAGATTGTTAGCGATTGTTAACGAGCGACCCCGTGACAGAGGAGTAGAGCGACCCCGTGACAGAGGAGTAGAGCGACCCCGTGACAGAGGAGTAGAGCGACCCCGTGACAGAGGAGTAGAGCGACCCCGTGACAGAGGAGTAGAGCGACCCCGTGACAGAGGAGTAGAGCGACCCCGTGACAGAGGAGTAGAGCGACCCCGTGACAGAGGAGTAGAGCGACCCCGTGACAGAGGAGTAGAGCGACCCCGTGACAGAGGAGTAGAGCGACCCCGTGACAGAGGAGTAGAGCGACCCCGTGACAGAGGAGTAGAGCGACCCCGTGACAGAGGAGTAGAGCGACCCCGTGACAGAGGAGTAGAGCGACCCCGTGACAGAGGAGTAGAGCGACCCCGTGACAGAGGAGTAGAGCGACCCCGTGACAGAGAAATAGAGCGACCCCGTGACAGAGGAATAGAGCGACCCCGTGACAGAGGAGTAGAGCGACCCCGTGACAGAGGAGTAGAGCGACCCCGTGACAGAGGAGTAGAGCGACCCCGTGACAGAGGAGTAGAGCGACCCCGTGACAGAGGAGTAGAGCGACCCCGTGACAGAGGAGTAGAGCGACCCCGTGACAGAGAAATAGAGCGACCCCGTGACAGAGGAATAGAGCGACCCCGTGACAGAGGAGTAGAGCGACCCCGTGACAGAGGAGTAGAGCGACCCCGTGACAGAGGAGTAGAGCGACCCCGTGACAGAGGAGTAGAGCGACCCCGTGACAGAGGAGTAGAGCGACCCCGTGACAGAGAAATAGAGCGACCCCGTGACAGAGGAATAGAGCGACCCCGTGACAGAGGAGTAGAGCGACCCCGTGACAGAGGAGTAGAGCGACCCCGTGACAGAGGAGTAGAGCGACCCCGTGACAGAGGAGTAGAGCGACCCCGTGACAGAGGAGTAGAGCGACCCCGTGACAGAGGAGTAGAGCGACCCCGTGACAGAGGAGTAGAGCGACCCCGTGACAGAGAAATAGAGCGACCCCGTGACAGAGGAGTAGAGCGACCCCGTGACAGAGGAGTAGAGCGACCCCGTGACAGAGGAGTAGAGCGACCCCGTGACAGAGGAGTAGAGCGACCCCGTGACAGAGGAGTAGAGCGACCCCGTGACAGAGGAGTAGAGCGACCCCGTGACAGAGGAGTAGAGCGACCCCGTGACAGAGGAGTAGAGCGACCCCGTGACAGAGGAGTAGAGCGACCCCGTGACAGAGGAGTAGAGCGACCCCGTGACAGAGGAGTAGAGCGACCCCGTGACAGAGGAGTAGAGCGACCCCGTGACAGAGGAGTAGAGCGACCCCGTGACAGAGGAGTAGAGCGACCCCGTGACAGAGGAGTAGAGCGACCCCGTGACAGAGGAGTAGAGCGACCCCGTGACAGAGGAGTAGAGCGACCCCGTGACAGAGGAGTAGAGCGACCCCGTGACAGAGGAGTAGAGCGACCCCGTGACAGAGGAGTAGAGCGACCCCGTGACAGAGGAGTAGAGCGACCCCGTGACAGAGGAGTAGAGCGACCCCGTGACAGAGGAGTAGAGCGACCCCGTGACAGAGGAGTAGAGCGACCCCGTGACAGAGGAGTAGAGCGACCCCGTGACAGAGGAGTAGAGCGACCCCGTGACAGAGGAGTAGAGCGACCCCGTGACAGAGGAGTAGAGCGACCCCGTGACAGAGGAGTAGAGCGACCCCGTGACAGAGGAGTAGAGCGACCCCGTGACAGAGGAGTAGAGCGACCCCGTGACAGAGGAGTAGAGCGACCCCGTGACAGAGGAGTAGAGCGACCCCGTGACAGAGGAGTAGAGCGACCCCGTGACAGAGGAGTAGAGCGACCCCGTGACAGAGGAGTAGAGCGACCCCGTGACAGAGGAGTAGAGCGACCCCGTGACAGAGGAGTAGAGCGACCCCGTGACAGAGGAGTAGAGCGACCCCGTGACAGAGGAGTAGAGCGACCCCGTGACAGAGGAGTAGAGCGACCCCGTGACAGAGGAGTAGAGCGACCCCGTGACAGAGGAGTAGAGCGACCCCGTGACAGAGGAGTAGAGCGACCCCGTGACAGAGGAGTAGAGCGACCCCGTGACAGAGGAGTAGAGCGACCCCGTGACAGAGGAGTAGAGCGACCCCGTGACAGAGGAGTAGAGCGACCCCGTGACAGAGGAGTAGAGCGACCCCGTGACAGAGGAGTAGAGCGACCCCGTGACAGAGGAGTAGAGCGACCCCGTGACAGAGGAGTAGAGCGACCCCGTGACAGAGGAGTATAGCGACCCCGTGACAGAGGAGTAGAGCGACCCCGTGACAGAGAAATAGAGCGACCCCGTGACAGAGGAGTAGAGCGACCCCGTGACAGAGGAGTAGAGCGACCCCGTGACAGAGGAGTAGAGCGACCCCGTGACAGAGGAGTAGAGCGACCCCGTGACAGAGGAGTAGAGCGACCCCGTGACAGAGGAGTAGAGCGACCCCGTGACAGAGGAGTAGAGCGACCCCGTGACAGAGGAGTAGAGCGACCCCGTGACAGAGGAGTAGAGCGACCCCGTGACAGAGGAGTAGAGCGACCCCGTGACAGAGGAGTAGAGCGACCCCGTGACAGAGGAGTAGAGCGACCCCGTGACAGAGGAGTAGAGCGACCCCGTGACAGAGGAGTATAGCGACCCCGTGACAGAGGAGTAGAGCGACCCCGTGACAGAGAAATAGAGCGACCCCGTGACAGAGGAGTAGAGCGACCCCGTGACAGAGGAGTAGAGCGACCCCGTGACAGAGGAGTAGAGCGACCCCGTGACAGAGGAGTAGAGCGACCCCGTGACAGAGGAGTAGAGCGACCCCGTGACAGAGGAGTAGAGCGACCCCGTGACAGAGGAGTAGAGCGACCCCGTGACAGAGGAGTAGAGCGACCCCGTGACAGAGGAGTAGAGCGACCCCGTGACAGAGGAGTAGAGCGACCCCGTGACAGAGGAGTAGAGCGACCCCGTGACAGAGGAGTAGAGCGACCCCGTGACAGAGGAGTAGAGCGACCCCGTGACAGAGGAGTAGAGCGACCCCGTGACAGAGGAGTAGAGCGACCCCGTGACAGAGGAGTAGAGCGACCTCGTGACAGAGGAGTAGAGCGACCCCGTGACAGAGGAGTAGAGCGACCCCGTGACAGAGAAATAGAGCGACCCCGTGACAGAGGAGTAGAGCGACCCCGTGACAGAGGAGTAGAGCGACCTCGTGACAGAGGAGTAGAGCGACCCCGTGACAGAGGAGTAGAGCGACCTCGTGACAGAGGAGTAGAGCGACCCCGTGACAGAGGAGTAGAGCGACCCCGTGACAGAGGAGTAGAGCGACCCCGTGACAGAGGAGTAGAGCGACCCCGTGACAGAGGAGTAGAGCGACCCCGTGACAGAGGAGTAGAGCGACCTCGTGACAGAGGAGTAGAGCGACCCCGTGACAGAGGAGTAGAGCGACCCCGTGACAGAGGAGTAGAGCGACCCCGTGACAGAGGAGTAGAGCGACCCCGTGACAGAGGAGTAGAGCGACCTCGTGACAGAGGAGTAGAGCGACCCCGTGACAGAGGAGTAGAGCGACCCCGTGACAGAGGAGTAGAGCGACCTCGTGACAGAGGAGTAGAGCGACCCCGTGACAGAGGAGTAGAGCGACCCCGTGACAGAGGAGTAGAGCGACCCCGTGACAGAGAAATAGAGCGACCCCGTGACAGAGGAGTAGAGCGACCCCGTGACAGAGGAGTAGAGCGACCCCGTGACAGAGGAGTAGAGCGACCTCGTGACAGAGGAGTAGAGCGACCCCGTGACAGAGGAGTAGAGCGACCCCGTGACAGAGGAGTAGAGCGACCCCGTGACAGAGAAATAGAGCGACCCCGTGACAGAGGAGTAGAGCGACCCCGTGACAGAGGAGTAGAGCGACCCCGTGACAGAGGAGTAGAGCGACCCCGTGACAGAGGAGTAGAGCGACCCCGTGACAGAGGAGTAGAGCGACCCCGTGACAGAGGAGTAGAGCGACCCCGTGACAGAGGAGTATAGCGACCCCGTGACAGAGGAGTAGAGCGACCCCGTGACAGAGGAGTAGAGCGACCCCGTGACAGAGGAGTAGAGCGACCCCGTGACAGAGGAGTATAGCGACCCCGTGACAGAGGAGTAGAGCGACCCCGTGACAGAGGAGTAGAGCGACCCCGTGACAGAGGAGTAGAGCGACCCCGTGACAGAGGAGTAGAGCGACCCCGTGACAGAGGAGTAGAGCGACCCCGTGACAGAGGAGTAGAGCGACCCCGTGACAGAGGAGTAGAGCGACCCCGTGACAGAGGAGTAGAGCGACCGAGGAGTACAGCGGTGAGTTTGGGCCCCAAACCCAGCCTCCAGGTAGTGAGCCGCCTTACCGAGTTACATAGTGACCAATCCTCACCACACAGACTCATTAATCTCCCTCCCTGCGAATACAACTGTCTCAGGGGTTACAGGACACATTGGCGAATGTCATTTTGCCGAATGTCATTTTGGCGAATGCATATTGTCGAAGGACACTTTGACGAAATGTCTTTTTGACGACATGTGAATATGTTGAAAGCAAAATGGCGAATGCCTTTTAGTCGAAATGTCTTTGCCGACATGTCATTTTGTCGAAATGTCTTTTTGTCGACATGTCAAAAGGTCGAAATGTGTTTTTGCCGGAATGTGAAAAAGTCGAAATGTCTCTTTGCCGAATGTCATTTTGCCGACATGTCAAAAGATCGAAATGTCTTTTTGCCGAAATGTGATTTTTCCGACATGTGAAAAAGTCCAAATGTCTTTTTGCCGAATGTCATTTTGCCGACATGTGAAAAGATCGAAATGTCTTTTTGCCGAAATGTCATTTTGTCGACATGTGAAAAAGCCGAAATGTCATTTTGCCGAATGTTACTTTGTCGACGTGTGAAAAGGTCGAAATGCTTTTTTGCCGAAATGTTATTTTGTCGATATGTGAAAAAGTCAAAATGCCTTTTTGCCGAATGTCATTTTATCGACATGTGAAATGTTCGAAATGTATTTTTCCCGAATGCCGAATGCCTTTGGTGTCATGCGCAGCAATCGTCATTTGTCAATATTGTTTGTGCGCGTGACGCTTTCAGCCTTCGTCTCGGTGCGCTCCTTCATTTCCGCGCGTGCGGCAGACTGTTCCATTGCAGCCCTGCTGAGGGCGTGATTGTGTCCCTTGCTCTCCACAAAGACCCCGCGAGCATACACGCCACGCCCTTTGCAACTCAGACGCACTCGGGCGCTGCTTCTCATGTATATCTTGTCGTCCCCACTCCTCGAGTTAGCAAACTGCCATATCAACTTTCGAACCAACCACACCAATTTGGAATCAGCTATACCAACTTGGAATATTTTTTAAAGCTCAAAACCTGGAACCCTTAAACAAATTGCGCAAACAAATTGAGTCTTATGCCCTAGATATGCATTCTCATCAATGCGTCACATTGCTTATGGTGCGGACCTGTAAAAATGTTATTGTGCGCTTAAAAGTGCGTTAAAAAATGCTAAAGTGAAATATTTTACCCAATTATATAGGAAAGTAGCAACATAAACACATAACACATAAATGCGCTGAGAAACGGACTGTTTTTTTTTCTCTCTTCTAAACCGCATATAATTGAATTTGTAGATAAATTGCGCCGCGGAGCGTCGCAAAAAAATGTTGAGTTGTATTCCCTGGACAACTGCATTCTTACTGTTGAAAGGCCCAGGGTCCCTTCAGATCGTCTAGGGGCCCTCCGACCTTTTTAACGCCCTTCTGACCTGTTCAGGGACTCATCTGGGGTCCGCGAAAAGACATGATGTGGAGTGGGTGATATATATTCAATACAAAGAGGGCTTACTCTACAATACAAATTAAAATCGGAGCTTGCGGGTATATTGTAACACCCTTCGTTAGCGATTAAGAGGCATTCGGTAACATGTCATTGCTCATCTTAAAGACGAGCAATGACCTGTTACCGAATGCCTCTTAATCGCTGGCGAAGGGTGTTACAATATACCCGAAAGCTCCGATTTAAATATTTTTCTTGTGGAGTAAGTCCTCTTTGTATTTAATCTTGATCTGGGATCTCTATGTGCTTTGAGGCCCTTCCAGTCTGACCAGGGACTCCTCTGACATTCCAAGAAGCCCCTCTTGTGTGTCAATGGGTTCATTCGGCCTGTTCAGAGGTTCTTCCGACCTGGCCAGGGATTGCACTGGCTGCTTTGTCGCCCTGCCGACATGCTCAGGGGCCCCTCCGACCTGACCAGGGGCCCCTCCGACCTGACCAGGGGCCCCTCCAGTCTGGCTAGGAACTCATCCGGCATGTTCAAGGGCCCTTCCGACCGGACCAGGGACCGTTTCGGTCCAGTCAGGGGCCCCTCTGACTTGCCCAGGAGCCCCTCCGATCGGCCCAGCGACTCTTCTGGTCGAACTGCGCTGGCTGCTTTGTTGCCCTGCCAACATGCTCAGGGGGCCCTCCTACCTCCCCTGGGCCCCTCTGTGCTGGCTAGGGGCCAACTCGGTATGTTCCGGGGCCCTTTCGGTCTGGTCAGGGGCCCCTCTGACCTGCACAGGGGCATTTTGAACTTCCCAGAGACCCTCTGGGGTCTGTCCCAGGGCCCTCCAACCTGCTCAGGGGCCCTTATGACCTGGCAAGGGACTGTGCTGTCCGCTTTGTCACCCTGCCGACAGGCTCAGGGGCCTCTCGACCTGGCCAGGGGCCCCTTTGTGCTGGCTAGGGGCCCATTCGACGTGTTCAGTGGGCTCTCGGACCCGCTCAGGGGCCCTTTCGGTCTTGTCAGGGGCCCCTCTGACATGCACAGGGCTCTTTTGAACGTCCAAGGGGCCCTCTGGTCTATCAGAGAGGGTCCTGGTGGCCCTACAGAGCTTCTGAAGTGTTCTAAACTCTCTAAAGACCACGCTTCGCGTGGTAAAGAGCCCATGATACCGCGCTTCGCGCGGTCTCGTAGGCCCTTTTCGGCGCGCGCAGCGCGCCGAAAAGGGCCCTCCGCCGCCGAAAAGGGCCCTCCTGGCCTCCAGGGTGGTGCGGCCGCACCTGCCCTGGTAGATGGTGCAAAACCACAGCAGCAAGGGAGGGACATTGGAGCAGGATGTGCTCGGCAAAAAAGGCATTTCGACCTTTTCACATGTCGACAAAATGACTTTCGGCAAAAAAGGCATTTTGACTTTTTCACATGTCGACAAAATGACATTTCGGCAAAAAGGCATTTCGACCTTTCCACACGTCGACAAAGTAACATTCGGCAAAATGACATTTCGTCTTTTTCACATGTCGACAAAATGACATTTCGGTAAAAAGACATTTCGATCTTATCACATGTCGGCAAAATGACATTCGGTAAAAAGACATTTCGACCTTTTCACATGTCGACAAAATGTCATTCGGCAAAAAGCATTTCGATTTTTTCACATGTCGCCAAAATGACATTTCGACAAAATGACATGTCGGCAAAAAAAAACATTTCGACATTTTGACACGTCGGCAAAAATGCATTTCGACAAAAAGGCATTCGCCATTTTGCTTTCGGCATATTCACATTTCGACAAAAAGACATGTCGTCAAAGTGTCCTTCGACAATATGCATTCGCCAAAATGACATTCGGCAAAATAGCATTCGCCAATGGTGTTTGAAGTTGGCGTGAGCCGGGTTTGAAGGTGGCGTGAGCCGCTGAGGTTCGTGTCGGGACGGCGGGAGTTTGAAGGTAGCGTGAGCCGCTGAGGTTTGTTCCCGGGCGGCGGGGGTTTGAAGGTGGCGTGAGCCGCTGAGGTTTGTTCCCGGACGGCGGGGGTTTGAAGGTAGCGTGAGCCGCTGAGGTTTGTTCCCGGGCGGCGGGGGTTTGAAGGTGGCGTGAGCCGCTGAGGTTTGTTCCCGGACGGCGGGGGTTTGAAGGTGGCGTGAGCCGCTGAGGTTCGTGTCGGGACGGCGGGGGTTTGAAGGTGGCGTGAGCCGCTGAGGTTCGTGTCGGGACGGCGGGGGTTTGAAGGTAGCGTGAGCCGCTGAGGTTCGTGTCGGGACGGCGGGGGTTTGAAGGTGGCGTGAGCCGCTGAGGTTCGTGTCAGGACGGCGGGGGTTTGAAGGTGGCGTGAGCCGCTGAGGTTTGTTCTCGGACGGTGGGGGTTTGAAGGTGGCGTGAGCCGCTGAGGTTTGTTTCCGCGCGGCGGGAGTTTGAAGGTGGCGTGAGCCGCTGAGGTTCGTGTCGGGACGGCGGGGGTTTGAAGGTAGCGTGAGCCGCTGAGGTTTGTTCCCGGACGGCGGGGGTTTGAAGGTAGCGTGAGCCGCTGAGGTTTGTTCCCGGGCGGCGGGAGTTTGAAGGTGGCGTGAGCCGCTGAGGTTCGTGTCGGGACGGCGGGGGTTTGAAGGTGGCGTGAGCCGCTGAGGTTCGTGTCGGGACGGCGGGGGTTTGAAGGTGGCGTGAGCCGCTGAGGTTCGTGTCGGGACGGCGGGAGTTTGAAGGTGGCGTGAGCCGCTGAGGTTCGTGTCGGGACGGCGGGAGTTTGAAGGTGGCGTGAGCCGCTGAGGTTTGTTCTCGGACGGCGGGAGTTTGAAGGTGGCGTGAGCCGCTGAGGCTCGTGTCGGGACGGCGGGGGTTTGAAAGTAGCGTGAGCCGCTGAGGTTCGTGTCGGGACGGCGGGGGTTTGAAAGTAGCGTGAGCCGCTGAGGTTTGTTCCCGGACGGCGGGAGTGTGAAGGTGGCGTGAGCCGCTGAGGTTCGTGTCGGGACGGCGGGGGTTTGCAGGTGGCGTGAGCCGCTGAGGTTCGTGTCAGGACGGCGGGAGTTTGAAGGTAGCGTGAGCCGCTGAGGTTCGTGTCGGGACGGCGGGGGTTTGAAGGTGGCGTGAGCCGCTGAGGTTCGTGTCGGGACGGCGGGGGTTTGAAAGTAGCGTGAGCCGCTGAGGTTCGTGTCGGGACGGCGGGGGTTTGAAGGTAGCGTGAGCCGCTGAGGTTTGTTCCCGGACGGCGGGAGTTTGAAGGTGGCGTGAGCCGCTGAGGTTCGTGTCGGGACGGCGGGAGTTTGAAGGTGGCGTGAGCCGCTGAGGTTCGTGTCGGGACGGCGGGAGTTTGAAGGTGGCGTGAGCCGCTGAGGTTTGTTCTCGGACGGCGGGAGTTTGAAGGTGGCGTGAGCCGCTGAGGTTCGTGTCGGGACGGCGGGGGTTTGAAGGTGGCGTGAGCCGCTGAGGTTCGTGTCAGGACGGCGGGGGTTTGAAAGTAGCGTGAGCCGCTGAGGTTCGTGTCGGGACGGTGGGGGTTTGAAAGTAGCGTGAGCCGCTGAGGTTCGTGTCGGGACGGTGGGGGTTTGAAGGTAGCGTGAGCCGCTGAGGTTTGTTCTCGGACGGCGGGGGTTTGAAGGTGGCGTGAGCCGCTGAGGTTCGTGTCGGGACGGCGGGAGTTTGAAGGTGGCGTGAGCCGCTGAGGTTTGTTCCCGGACGGCGGGAGTGTGAAGGTGGCGTGAGCCGCTGAGGTTCGTGTCGGGACGGCGGGGGTTTGAAGGTAGCGTGAGCCGCTGAGGTTTGTTCTCGGACGGCGGGAGTTTGAAGGTGGCGTGAGCCGCTGAGGTTCGTGTCGGGACGGCGGGGGTTTGAAGGTGGCGTGAGCCGCGTGGCATCGCTACCTGTAAGGTGTTGGTAGATTAAACAATCCGAGTTTCCTGACAGTGACTTTCGGGTGACATTGAATCACTGGAATGCATACGGTCGGCCTTACGATTCTGTTCAGTTGTCTGCCAACTGCGCTGACAAGGTGAAACGATGAATCAACAGTTGCAGTCAGACTTGTCAACGATTAAATGTGAATCGACTATTTTTGATTGAATCATTCTTATTTCAAATGAATCACTCATGCATCGATTCACCTCACGCGCAAACCTGTCGTGAGTCACTGATTGAATCATTCATACAGAGAAAATAGGCTGATTGAATCATGCATTGCTCAAAGAATCATTCTTTTTTGGTCGAACAGCATAAACTGTCCAAAAAATATGCCAGCAGCCCAGCATTCATCTGTGCCCTGTGGACAAACCAGGCACTTAATGGCCAATTATATGAGCCCTGTGTCTTGAGCTGTGGCCTGCAATTCATCCATGCGTGAAGAAAGTGAGGCTTTGTGTCCAACTCCAGTGGGCACAAAGCCACTGTTCGATCAGCCCTAACTAGGTACCTTGGTACTGGTAGGGTTAGGGGTAGGTAAATAGGTACCTAAGTACTTAGATAAGGTACCTAACTCATACTTCGGTTCATAAACCACACAGTACGCGCACACCTTTTTCACACGAAAATTTTCAAAAGGTACCCACCTTTTCCTAATTTCTAGGCTATACCATATCAAAAACGAAATCATAAACAAGCATTTGCATGTCCTCCGCATGTCCCAAATATCACTGTCGCATCTGCGCCGCTTTATTCCACATCATGGTTTATAAAAAAAAACGCATGCAAAATCAAAATAAGTGTTCTATTCGCTTAAACAAGCGAAGCGTAAAGTCATTAATGCTTTTGGAACTTGGAATTTGCAAGCATAATAAATATTATAAATATCATTTTATAATAAAAATAAACAACCTATTTCCCATTTTAGCAAATGTCCTGCAATTGGCGTCGTGCCCTCTTTGCCGTCGCTCCACTTTCGCCCACGACCGCCCGCTGCTTTTATCTAACTAGCCTAACTATTTTCATAATTTAATAACAACATTCAATGACGTCATTTACATTTCTACAAGGGTTTTGAATGACTGCAAACTGCAAAGAGAGCTGTCTGGCATTAAGGATAGTTATCCAAATTGCGAGTCGTTGTGATTTGTGAATGAATCATTCATGAGCCACTCATATTAGCTGTGAGTCACTGTGAATCGACTCACAATGACCAGTGTTAATGTTCGGTGATTGAATCATGATTGAATCATTCATAATGGGAATGTTCAGTGATTGAATCATGATTGAATCATTCATTATAATAATGTTGAGTGATTGAATCATGATTGAATCATTGATTATGGTCCGTGAATCACTGTGAATCGACTCATGACAAATATGAATTATTGACAAGTCTGGTTGCAGTAGGTATTTCTGCTTGAAGAACCGTACTGAAATAGTCAGCCACATTTACTTTTGTATTATAATTGCATCTGTCTAGTATCAAGGTATTAGGGTTTGTCGTAGTCGTACAGATTACAGTACATGATTCCAGGGGCGGAACTTTGTGTTTTTGGTTGGGGATGCAGTAGCAGGTAACCCCCCCATTTTATTTACATATTTTCCCCCCCATTTTTTAGATACATCATGCTGCTATAAGAGGCATTCGCTTGCTTTGTTCCCAGCTTCGGTAAATTTGCAGTTGAAGTAGACTCCATTAAACAAAAATGATTGACATTTTTGGGGTGCTGATTCCAAATATGTCCACTATTTGTCATTATTTCGTCTTCGATTTTGATTAATTTATGGGTATATTGTTTTTCAATTTGTATATATATATATATATATATATATATATATATATATATATATATATATATATATATATATATATATATATATATATATATTTTGTTTTAACATATATTTTTGGGGTGGGGGGTGGGATACTGGGCAAAACCATATATTTGCTCCCAAACTTCTTGAGTGGAGGGCAGCTGCTCACCCCTCCCTCTCTTCCACCGCCCTCCCCCTGCCCCTCCCCCGTTCTTGTGCCTATGGTTTGCACATCTGCAAGGTTTTTCAGCGATGACGAAAAACGAAAAACAGTGGGTCGAAGCGTATCCGTTTTCTTTGCCCGCCTTATACCTCATTTTGAGTGTCGAACTTGTTATCTTTGAGAGAATCCCTCTTATGCAATATTTGTTTGCGGATTTGTGCTTTTCTCGTCTTTGGGTACCTTTTACTCCATCAAATTTCCCTTGCGTAACAAAATAAACGGTTTCAACAAAAAACCTTACCTCAAAGGGGGTCTAACCCCTTGTCCCTGTAAGAGGCGTCTCTAAAAGAACAGAACAATCTGGTTATGCCGACTTGTTCTGCGTTACATTTGTCAGTGGCGCATAGGTGTCGCCAAGGATGGGGGGGGGGGGGGGCAAACGGGACAACGTGCTCCCGGAACCTGGAATCTCTTGACCTCTTGACATCGATACATATACATATTTAAACCTCGCCCTACGGGAACTTTTTCACCTTCGCCCTACGGGATGTCCTAAAATGCCCTCCCCCCCCCCCCCTGTTAACTTCCAAACCAAGCAACATAGAGCAACACGGTAAGAACTAACATGTTTCCTGTCATGTTTGGAATCTAACGGTATGCAATTTTTAGGTTTCGGGTCAACGAGTGACCTTCCAGGTCAAGTGAATGACCTCGATCGACCAGGTCCAGAACAGCGATTTTGCTGTCAGAAAACCTCAAAATGAGAAATTGATAAATGTAAATAAAAAGGCCTCCTAGCCCAGTTTTGTCTCAGAAATACAGAAAAGGTAATTATTTATTCGTATCTCGTCAAAAAAAAAGTATAAAAAAGTAATTAAAAAATGACGTCATGAATTTCTTACACTTAGGGAGCCATCACTCAATAAAAAATAGAGATATTTATTTGAAATTTGCTTTGAGTATTGTCCATACTCAGTTATCTCACATATATTCCGTTTTTTTAACACCTTTCAAAATTTTGATTTTGTGGTTATTTATAAAAAAAAAGTTTTTGTTCATTTTGAAGGTCAACAACCCAAAATTGTGAAAATCCGACATTGCCATTTTAAAGAAAAGAACATTTTATATCTTCAATTATATGTGTTTGCAATTTGCTTTAAAACTCTGTTTTCTATGATTTTTCAAACATTTATCGTTTTTCCACCAATATGACGTCATCAAAACATCATTATTTCCCTAATTTCTCAACCAATTTCAATGACATTTTTACACCATACGTATAATTGTTGTATACTTAGCTACTGTAAATTTCAAGAAGATGCGCCGTATGTCTAAAAAGTTATGCAGGAAAAATCTCAGGGGAGGTCGTTTTAGGACCCCCCCCCCCCCCCCCCCCCCACCCCACCCCACCCCCGTAGGGCGAGGGTTAAGGTTCAGAAAAATGGGGCAGGTATGAAATCGGAGGCTCGCCTCGACACCAAAACTGCCTTTTTTTGTTGCAAAATATGATTTATTTATTCCCAGTAACAGTCGTTTCTTAGGACGCGAACGTCTGCCAGAAAGACTTCCTCTCAAACTTAAAATGTCTGGTGATACGCCAATAGTCCAGGGCAAGAAAACTAGGCAGCAACGGCATTTTAGTATGCCTTCAT
>JAXIVJ010003530.1:0-40000 GCA_036785665.1 Chirona hameri
ACCCTTTAAATATCCAGAATGCTGACTATTTACAAATTTGAAGACTTCAATTAGATCTCCTCTTAGCCTTCTATATCTAAGTGAAAACATACCCAATTTCCTTAATCTATCTTCATAAGGTAAACTACCAAGACAATTAATCATTTTTGTTGCCCTTTTTTGAACTCTTTCTAACAACCAGCAATCTTTCTCATATGTTGGAGACCAGGCTTGTACACAATACTCCAAATGTGGTCTAACGTATGCACAATACAGTTTTGTTATTACCTTTTCACTCTTGTAGGAAACATTTCTGTTAATGGCCCCTAGCATTCTAAGTGCCTTTTTCCTAGCTTCTACAACCTGGTCTGACGCTGATAGTCTATTGTTTACCACGACACCTAAATCTCTTTCCTTTTCAATCTGCTCCATTTTCTGCCCACCCATTTCATACCTATGTTTACTGCTAACCTGTCCAGCGTGCATAATCTTACATTTACTCAAATTGAATTTCATCTGCCATGCTTCAGACCACTCAACTAGCTTGTCCAGATCTGATTGAAAAACATCCTGATCATGTTTTCCTCTAATAATCCTGACAACTTTTAGATCGTCTGCAAATTTCAAGACTTTGCTGTCTATACTGTTCTCAATTGCATTCACAAATATTATAAAAAGCAATGGGCCCAGGACTGAGCCCTGTGGAACCCCACTGAGAACCTCCTTCCATTGTGATTGGCACCCATTCAATATAACCCTTTGCTGGCGTCCTGAAAGCCACGTTTCTATCCAATCCAGAATCTTGCCCCTGATCCCATGAATTTTAAGTTGCAACCCCAGTCTTGTATGGGGGACTTTGTCAAATGCTTTACTGAAATCAAGAAAAGCTACATCTAGCTGTTTACCCTGATCAACGCTATCTGTTGCAACATCCAAAAACTCCAGAAGATTAGTTAAACAAGAACGGCCCTTCCTAAAGCCATGCTGTGTATCTTTGATGAGTTCATTTTGCTCCAAGAATTCAACAATCTTATCTTTGATGATTGATTCTTGTCCCTGACTGGGATACCATGCAGTCATTAGCAGCATTTGTGTTCCAGGTCGGGTGATCTCAGTGGCACAGGTGGGATGTGTGGTCTGTGTAAAAGAAGCTCGCTTAGTTTTAGAGTTTATCTTATATTTGCATCCAATCAAAAAACAAACTAAATTCATAGAAAACTTGAGCAGCTCTACATCTTGAATTAAATATTGTGAATCATTGGCCACTGATCAATTTTGTGATAAAACTCTTACACAAATTGTGTGGATGTGTATATACATACCTACCTACTGTTTAACCGTACCTACTGACATGTGCTTTGTCCCCATGTAGGGATGTCTGAATAAATTGAATTGAATTGAAATAATGGATGCTTAACTCTGTTGTTTGCTTTATTTATTAAATGTTGTCACTAACATAATTTCTTCCACTGACATGAGTTCAGTTTTTTCAGTTTCAGGACTTTTAGTTCAGTTTAGAAGAATCAACACAGCCAATTATACCTGTTCATGCTGAAATATATTTTCAAAATTCATGGGTGCAACTGCAGAATGGGGGGGGGGGGGGGGCATACATTTAGGGTAGCTTTTTAATATATATATATATATATATATATATATATATATATATATATATATATATATATATATATATATATATATATATATATATATATATGTATGTGTGTGTGTGCGTGCGTGCGTGCGTGTGCGTGTGCGTGTGCGTGTGCGTGTGCGTGTGCGTGTGCGTGTGCGTGTGCGTGTGCGTGTGCGTGTGCGTGTGCGTGTGCGTGTGCGTGCGCGTGCGCGTGCGTGTGCGTGTGCGTGTGCGTGTGCGTGTGGGTGGGTGCGTCCGTGCGTCCGTGCGTCCGTGCGTGCGTGCGTGCGTGCGTGCGTGCGTGCGTGCGTGCGTATGTGCGTGCGTGCGTGCGTGCGTGCGTGCGTGCGTGCGTATGTGCGTGCGTATGTGCGTATGTGCGTATGTACCTATGTACCTATGTACCTATATAAACTTCAAAACTGAAGTTGCTTGGGTATTATTTGACCTGAGTCCAACGACAAGTTCATGCATACATTTTTGACTCCAAAAGGTTTTTTAATGTGCTGATTCCAAATATGATACTCATTTGTGGGGCAAATCTACCATCAAATCATCCTAACTGACAGAACTGCTGCTGCTCCACATTTTGTGTAATGGTTAGGTTAGGTTATGGCTCATTTGCTCCACAAATGGGTATCATATTTTGAATCAGCACATACAAAAACACACTTAATGCAGAATGTATGCATGGAACAAGTGTTGGACTTAAAGTAAACAAATATGTAGCTTGTTCACATGGGCCTCATAGCAAGGCACATCTATGACAAATTATTACCAGGTTTAGGTCACTTGGAAAAGATAAGTCATTTAATCAATGTTTTAGTATCCAGAATGCATTTTATCATCTTACACACTTCATATCCTATGGGCATCACATAACCAGGCAGTTGTGAACTCGTAATGCTAGGGGTTAATATATAATAGGGGTTCTAAAACCCCAATCATCATCATCATCACTTCATATGGTGTGGATAAGGCAAACTCAATGTTACATGTCCTTTCATTTTGAAGCATTAAACGTGACTTGATCAACCAATTTGTATGTTTCAACAGTCAATGTTTTTGTTAGATAGGTAACAAAATTGTATTGGATTTTTGAAATTTGACACATTTGCTGACAGTAAAAGCTATTGTAGCTGTAAATATGTGGCAACATTATCAAAAACTAATACTTGAAGAAGGGCAGGGTAAACTGTAATGAAGAAGGTAGAAATATAATTGGAATGCAACTTATTGGAATTGCACTTGGTAACATGTATGGGTGTTAAAAGCTGGACAAGTTGAGCTGAGTCTGAAAAGTGTGAAGAAGCTGCACACCGGGGATGGAAAAGGAGGGGCCAAAATGGAAACGGTTCAGTGAGCAGAGGGAAAGGTACCGGAGGGCCACAGCATCGCGGCAAAACGGCTAAAACGTTTTAGGACGGGAACGGGACAAACCGGAACGAACGGGGATTTTTTGGGGGAATTGGGGGGAGGGGAGTGGTCTGGTAACAGGAGACGGCAAATAGGCTCAGTGAAACAGATGTGATGGACAGTGTTGTCTCGAACTAGACAGGGTAAGGCCCAGGCACAGGTAGGAATTGAACTGTTCCTGGTGGTGATCTGAAGACTTGGATGGGTTGGATATCTGTGGAGGGAATGGTGCCGTTCCTGATCCTGCCGGCCTAGTCGGATAGGGGACGTACTCGTTCTCGTAGGCGGGACAGCACAAGGCTCAGACGCGAGGGGAGGCCCCCGCTGCCAACCAATGCCACGTCGTGACGGGCGCGGGTCAGGCAGGCTCCGTGCGGGTCAGGCAGGCTCCGTGCGGGTCAGGCAGGCTCCGTGCGGGTCAGGCACACAACACAACACGGGACAGCACAAGGTTCAGACACGAGGGGAGGCCCCCGCTGCCAACCATTGCCACGTCGTGACGGGCGCGGGTCAGGCAGGCTCCGTGCGGGTCAGGCACACAACACGGGACAGCACAAGGTTCAGACGCGAGGGGAGGCCCCTGCTGCCAACCATTGCCACGTCGTGACGGGCGCGGGTCAGGCAGGCTCCGTGCGGGTCAGGCACACAACACGGGACAGCACAAGGTTCAGACGCGAGGGGAGGCCCCCGCTGCCAACCATTGCCACGTCGTGACGGGCGCGGGTCAGGCAGGCTCCGCGCGGGTCAGGCACACAACACGGGACAGCACAAGGTTCAGACGCGAGGGGAGGCCCCCGCTGCCAACAAATGTCACGTCGTGACGGGCGCGGGTCAGGCAGGCTCCGCGCGGGTCAGGCACACAACACAACACGGGACAGCACAATGTTCAGACGCGAGGGGAGGCCCCCGCTGCCAACCAATGTCACGTCGTGACGGGCGCGGGTCAGGCAGGCTCCGCGCGGGTCAGGCACACAACACAACACGGGACAGCACAAGGTTCAGACGCGAGGGGAGGCCCCCGCTGCCAACCAATGTCACGTCGTGACGGGCGCGGGTCAGGCAGGCTCCGTGCGGGTCGGCACACAACCGGTTTGCAGCAGAAACGGTATGCGAAGGAGACCATGGTAATGTAACATTTCCTGTTTTCGGAGGAGGCCGACACAGACAGAGATTCATTACATTACCTTCTCCATTACATGTTATCCTGCTATCATGTTATGCTGCTATATATCTTCCGAGTATTAGTTTTTGATATGCTGCCACAGCAATATCGGCATATTTTATGTACATTGTAGTACCCTCTACTGGACCATTCCTGTTGCTTTATATTCATTCCGTTTTAATTTATTTTTGCTGGTTCCACCCATCTACGGTCAGCTTCTTACAAATGTTTTATTTTTTAAATTAGCATTTAAATAATGTATATATATATAATATAATATAATTTATTATTTAAAATATGTAACAAAACTAAAACACATCCGACAACGGTTCCGACGAACCGTTGTCGGGTGTGTTTTAGTTCAGAACCATCGCTAAGAATAGATAAACTTTGACCTTTACCATCCGGTCGCGTACTTCCAGTCCACCGGCAGAGTTTATCGGCAAACGTTTACCTGCTCGAAAGTCTGACCACCCGTGTGGTTATGTGACCTGTTAGTAACCGCTGCCAACCACCGCAGATCATACCAGTTATGGGCAAATATCGGGCGCCGAAGCGACTCCAACCCACTTTGGAAGAGTGATTACCATGTATTCACAAATGACCTACGGCGTGCAGCGGGCCGGTTCACGGTGTCGTTGCGCCAGATCCCACATTGGTCGGGGGACGGGGCGGCTACTGGAATCTCCCAACACTAGACCTACCCCACCTGCGGTCTAAAGGCGCACGACACTACCACCTGCGGTACAAAGACGCGACAGCATTGGTGGTGTGCCGTACTGTTTTGGTCGTCGATAGGGCCTGGGAATCCTTCGTTTATTGATGTGTATTACCTCAAAGCATGCTGGGCTTATTATCGAAGGAAAGTAAGTACCGATGCTACTAAGTTACGTTAGGATGACAGATTGGCAGGTCTCCCAAATGTCTAAAGTTTAATCAATTATGTATGGGTTCGGTGAAGGCGAGTGGGCAAACGGGTGATGATATGCCCCCCCCCCCCTCAGACTAAACAGTTGCTGACGTCACGTTGCCGTCACCTCAGACTGAGCAGCTTCTGATGTTACGTCACCCTGGCAGGGGTCCTGATGTCACATCACCCTGTTCTGATGTCACGTCACCCCCGCCCTCAGACTGAGCAGCTTCTGATGTTACGTCACCATGTCGGCAGTCCTGATGTCACATCACCCTGTTCTGATGTCACGTCACCCCGCCCTCAGACTGAACAGCTGCTGGCACGTCCCCCTGTCCTGACGTCACGTCAATCTGCCCTGACGTCACGTCCCCCGCCTTCAGGCGTAACATCTCCTGACATTACATCGCCCTGTCCTCAGACGCAGCAGCGGCCACGGCGGCCAGTCGGAGCGGGCGGCGGCCGGCCAGCGTCTGATGCGGAAGCGCAGCTGGAGCATGCACGGCGACTGGCGCGGTCTGAAGCGACGCAGGAAGGGCATAGTGCCGCCCACAAAGTTCCTGCTGGGCGGCAACATCTGTGACCCGCTCAACCTAGGCAGTCTTAACGACGCGGAGGCCAACAGGTGGGCAGGCCGAACACGGCCCGGTTAGGGCTTTATTTGCTGTGTTCTTTGGCGACATTTTCTCAGTGTGACTGTGACGCAATCATCAGCCGCCTAGCTTGGGGCTCTAAAGTACACACTACACACCCGTACACAGCCAAAGAACACCACCCTTAATTACTGGATTAGTAGTTCAAGGTGAGCTATACTGAGGAGACATTTATTAGATATGGCTGTGAATGGCTGACTTACCGATGAAGCGTATAGTATAGATTGTCAATTGTCCAGGTACAGAACAGACTCAACAGTGGTATTGCATGACTCGCGTGCCCTACACGAATACGTTCTAGATTGAGCGAGACTCTTGCGACATTTCCATCCCCGTCTCTAACTTGCTCCCGCTGGTCAATTAATTGGGACAAATCCCTGGCATCACCCCTCCCTCGTCCCTGCCTCGTTCCTGCCTCCCCGTCCGCGCCCCGGCCTGGCCTCCCACACTCCTGCCTTCCCTCCCACACTCCTGCCTTCCCTCCCACACTCCTGCCTTCCCTCCCACACCCCTGCCTGTCCTCCCACACCCCTGCCTGCCCTCCCACACTCCTGCCTTCCCTCCCACACTCCTGCCTTCCCTCCCACACCCCTGCCTGCCCTCCCACACTCCTGCCTTCCCTCCCACACTCCTGCCTTCCCTCCCACACCCCTGCCTGCCCTCCCACACTCCTGCCTTCCCCCCACACTCCTGCCTTCCCTCCCACACCCCTGCCTGCCCTCCCACACTCCTGCCTTCCCTCCCACACTCCTGCATTCCCTCCCACACCCCTGCCTGCCCTCCCACACTCCTGCCTTCCCTCCCACACTCCTGCCTTCCCTCCCACACCCCTGCCTGCCCTCCCACACTCCTGCCTTCCCTCCCACACTCCTGCCTTCCCTCCCACACCCCTGCCTGCCCTCCCACACTCCTGCCTTCCCTCCCACACTCCTGCCTTCCCTCCCACACCCCTGCCTGCCCTCCCACACTCCTGCCTTCCCTCCCACACCCCTGCCTGCCCTCCCACACTCCTGCCTTCCCTCCCACACTCCTGCCTTCCCTCACACACCCCTGCCTGCCCTCCCACACTCTTGCCTTCCCTCCCACACCCCTGCCTGTCCTCCCACACCCCTGCCTGCCCTCCCACACCCCTGCCTTCCTTCCCACACCCCTGCCTGCCCTCCCACACCCCTGCCTGCCCTCTCACACCCCTGCCTTCTTCTGACGCGCTTTCGTCGCTGTGCTCGCCGCCAACAGGATCGCCAACGCCATCACGCCGGTGTCTTCTCCGATGCCGACGCCCAAGTACCGCAAGGAGCCGATCGAGGTGATCATTCCTCCGGACATCAGCGACCCGCTGGGTCTGAACGGGCCCGAGTCGCTGTTGTCGCCGGCCGCGCTGCAGCGACGCAGGAAGGGGAAGGTGAGGAGAGAGCGGTGAGGGGTGGTGGTGGTGAGGGCGAGTGGTCATGGGAGGCTGGTGGTGGCCGGTGGGGGTGAGTTCTTCAGAGAGTATGTTGGTAGAATGAGTGTCGTGTGCGTGCTGGGGCGGTTGCGTTCGAAACGAATGTCGGTTGTTACGGGAGTAGTTGTTCTTAAAAATAAACGATTGAAGTCGTTCTGGCTGAATTTCATATCCGTAGAAGAGTCAGGCTGCTGGGTCAGTTTAGATATACCGTGACGCCGTGACGCCGTGTCTCGTATGAAGCCTCTGATGATCGCCCCTGAGCTGACCTGCCTGCCGTTCCTCCCCGTCCGGCGCCGACAGAGGCGGAAGAAGCAGCTGTCGGGTCACGGCGCCGCCGAGCCGGCCGCTCGGTCGCTCTCAGAGTCGTCGGCGGCCCGCTCGGCGTCCGACGGAGACGCTGCCGTCGTCCTGGCTCCCGGCTCTGCCACCGCCGCCGCCGCAGCCGCAGTGCCGGCCGCTGAGCTCGAGTTCGCTGCCTGTGCCGCCGCCGCCACCGCCGCCACCGTCACTGCCGCCGCCGCCGCCGCCGCCACTGTCACCGCCGCCGCCGCCGCTGTCGCCGCCACCGCCTCTGCCGCCGCCGCCTCTGCCGCTGCCGCTGCCGCTGCCGCTGACACTGCCGCTGCCGCTGCCACTGCCGCTGCCGCTGCCACTGCCACTGCCACTGCCACTGCCACTGCCACCGCCACCGCCACTGCCACTGCCACCGCTACTGCCACTGCCACCACCACCGCCGCCAGGCCCAGGTGAGAGGGATGCGCTGGGCTGTGTCGAGCGACTGCTATGGGGGTGATGTTCGGTCGGGAAGAAGGAACTGTTCTTGTACTTGCAACATGCTGCTTGGGTGTTTGTTCTATGTTCGAAGCTTGACATACTAGCATTTGTGCAGAAAGTACACACCGTAATTGCTCCTTGGATATGCTCTGGTTTCTTTCACCGGATGTACATAAGAGACGATTGCGTGGTTGGTGGCGACTTGTCGGTCGCGTGGTTGGTTGTGTCCGACGTATTTTTCACGTCCGTGGGCTTACACCACTAACGCACCGTTCGTCGCCGCCACGACAGCAGCCTGTCGGTGACGATCGACCCTCCCGCCGCCTGCCCGCCGCCGCCGCCGCCGGCCGCCGCCGCGCTGGTGCCGAGTCCGGCCCCG
Source organism: Chirona hameri (assembly GCA_036785665.1). Taxonomy (NCBI): domain Eukaryota; kingdom Metazoa; phylum Arthropoda; class Thecostraca; order Balanomorpha; family Balanidae; genus Chirona; species Chirona hameri. The sequence goes on from JAXIVJ010003530.1 coordinate 8,357, forward strand.
CGCGCTGCCCGCGCCCACTGCCGGCGGCCCTCGGCCGGGGTCGTGTCCCCTGTGGTGCCACAGCCGGGCGGCCGGCCGGCGCCGTTCGTCCGCAGCAGCGCCGCGCCGCCAGAGCCGCCCGAGCCGCCCGTCTTCAGACCGAGAGACGCCGCCTTCCAGTACGGCAACTACAACCGCTACTACGGATACCGTAACCCCGACCCGGACCAGGTCAGCTGATAGTGAGACGTGACGATTGTTCGGGTTAAAGGAAATAGTTCACCTTCAACATGGGTTTTGAACTGAAATAGCAGTTTTGTAGCCCGTGTTGAGAAATCCTGATCTGGAACTTGTCTTGGCTGAAAAGACTCTCCAGCCGAAGATATTTGACTTTTTGGCGAATGAATACGGCGCATATATGTTGTACCGTACCGTCTGAAAGTGCCAGCACTGCCATGGAGCATGCGCAGACCAATAACGCACACCATAAAATCAATAATTTACTACTTTCTGTCCTGAATTGGCGAGATGTAGGACCATTTTTAAAAGAAAAAAAGAAACTATTAAAAAATATAAAATTGTGTTCTGAAAAAATGTCCGAAGGTGAACTATTTCCTTTAAAGGAAATAGTTTACCCCGTCTATAGCCCATAGACGGAATAGGTCACATTGAAAGTTGTCTGGAAATTTGGCTAAACGGGGTATTTCGAGCTGAAAGAACGAATATGGCATGTGTTTGGACGATAGATGGATATCTGTCGAAAAATTGGCATGTTTCTCTTTTCTCCTTCATGGCCTTACAACTTCATGACAATGTATGACGTCATGCATATGGTAGCTTGGATATTCAAACTATTGCACACAATAACGACGGGACTTCAGGCATATATACGCAGGCTGTTGGTAACGTAAACAACCGTAACTTGTGAGGACCCGAAACAAGTTTCGTGGACCTGAAACGGGAGTCTTCTAAAAGGGGCTCACTAGTCCTGTGTCGAAATTACTGGGCATAGCGAGGTAATTATTTCACCACAACGTAGCGTAGCGAGGTTTTTCGATCTGCTCTACAAATCTGCTATCTCAGTTCAACCCCCCCCCCCCCCCCCTCCCCCGTTAAGGTGACCCCCCGTTAAGGTGAACCCCCATGTTAAGGTGAACTATTCCCTTTAAAGTGTAAAGGGTACTACAGCTGAGGTGACGCCCTGACGCCCATAGACGGACAGAAGGCAGACAGCGCCGCAGGGCGAGGATGCAATGGGCTTATCATGTTGCGGGCATACGTGTATCCAGTATGTGTGGTTGGGGTGATGTGGCTGTGTGATGTTTGATGGGGATGTGTGGTGTGTGGTCGCTTGTGAAATGGTTTCATCCCGTGTTTCATCCCGCCGCGACGGGTCGTGAGATCAGTGAGGCGTTATGTTTGAGCCTGTGTTCCGGTCGTCTGAGTGTTCCTCCCTGGACTCGCCGCCTGTCTGTGTTTGTCTGTGTTTGTCTGTGTTTGTCTGTGTTTGTCTGTGTTTGTCTGTGTTTGTCTGTGTTTGTATGTGTTTGTATGTGTTTGTCTGTGTTTGTCTGTGTTTGTTTGTGTTTGTTTGTGTTTGTTTGTGTTTGTTTGTGTTTGTTTGTGTTTGTTTGTGTTTGTTTGTGTTTGTTTGTGTTTGTTTGTGTTTGTTTGTGTTTGTTTGTGTTTGTTTGTGTTTGTTTGTGTTTGTTTGTGTTTGTTTGTGTTTGTTTGTGTTTGTCTGTGTCTGTGTTTGTCTGTGTGTGTCTGTGTCTGTGTCTGTATCTGTGTCTGTGTATGTGTCTGTGTATGTGTCTGTGTATGTGTCTGTGTATGTGTCTGTGTATGTGTCTGTGTATGTGTCTGTGTCTGTCTGTCTGTGTCTGTCTGTCTGTCTGTGTCTGTCTGTCTGTGTCTGTCTGTGTCTGTGTCTATCTGTGTCTGTCTGTGTCTGTCTGTGTCTGTGTCTGTGTCTGTGTCTGTGTCTGTGTCTGTGTCTGTGTCTGTGTCTGTGTCTGTGTCTGTGTATGTGTCTGTGTATGTGTCTGTGTATGTGTCTGTCTGTTGTCTGTGTCTGTGTCTGTCTGTCTGTGTCTGTATGTTGTCTGTGTCTGTGTCTGTGTTTGTGCCTGGTTCGAGCTCGAGTTTGATCGCTTTCCAATCAGCTGTGAGCCCTGTGGCTGTGCCTGTGTCTGTGTCGTGTTCGAGTTCGAGCTCGAGTTTGATCGCTTTCCGATCAGCTGTGAGCCCTAAAGATCGTGTCCTGAGCGTAGCCCGTCTGCCTGCGCCTGTGTCGTCAGCTGGACTCGCGGCTCGGCTGGTTGAAGCGCGAGTGGTTCAGCGGTCTGGACGTGCTCGACATCGGCTGTAACGTCGGCCACGTCACGCTCACGGTGGCCAGGGACTACCAGCCGAGACGCTGCGTCGGAGTCGACATCGATAGCAGCCTGATCAAGGTAACGAGAGCTATCAGCGCCTCATATGCCTGGCATACGTCATCAGCCTGGCATACGTCATCAGCAGACTGCTGCAGCTGACGTCATGCTCGCAGGAGACATGGCGGGGCACTGTGTGGACAACGCGTCTTCACCTCGATTGTCGATTATCCCACGACTTAGATTATTCATCGACTCGAGGACTGAATTTTGCAATTACCGTGGGTTATTGATTCAGCTTCGTATGTCTTCGCACAGGCCTGTGTGCCTGGAGGACGGCCGGTGGCGCCACCTGTAACTGAGTTTCTCCCCGTGGCCGACAGACTGCGCGCCGGAACGTGAAGCACTACCAGGGAGCTGGCGGCTTCCCGGTGAGCATGAGGCAGTTGTACGGAGACCTGCAGCCGCCGCACAAGGCGCCCGGAACACAGTTCCCGCGTAACGTCACCTTCCAGCACGTGAGTCGGCCGACGGGGGTCTGCCAGGGGCGTGACTAGCCGGGGTCGGACCGCAGACCGCTCGTTTGCTTCGCTTGGTGGATGATCTGTATGTGGAACTCCGTAGCCGTTTTATTGTTATTTTTAAGTGAATCTCACATAGTTTGTTGTGTTTTGCTGTTTTTTTAAAACTAAATTTAAGCGAAGTATAAACCTATGTCTGATTACGTCTTCAGGAAGAAAATAAAGAACATGAGTTTTCTGAAACGTATATCTACTTTTATCCTTGTGTAATAAGTACAATGTACTTATATTAGGCATATTGGTTTGCTGAAACAATCTGGCCTCGTCCCCGGTCCCCTCCCCCCCCCCACACCACCACCCAAGACAGCCGAATCCATCTTGTAACACCCTTCTGTGTCTGCAGGCCAACTTTGTGCTGGAGTCTGACGCCCTGCTGGACACCGTCAAACCCGAGTTCGACACGGTGCTCTGTCTCAGTATCACCAAGTGGGTGCACCTCAACTTCGGCGACGCCGGCATCCGTCGCTTCTTCCGCCGCGTGTTCCTCAGTCTAAGACCCGGCGGCCGGCTGCTGCTCGAGCCGCAGCCCTGGCCCAGCTATGTCAAGAAGAAGAAGCTCACGGTGAGTGCAGCTGTGGGGAGCTCCAGTGAGAAGCTGTGAGTGAGCTTAGCATTCAGTTGTGTGTTCAGTACTGGCGGTAAAGTCGAGAAGACTATCACAAATGCCCCGATTCAGTAAAGTTTGTGTGTACATGTTTTAGTCGTATTCGGTTTGAGCATGCTGGGCACAATTTGGTTTTGTTTTATTTTTAGACTTGTCTGGAAACATTCGATGTAGGTATCGCAGGAGGCGTGTTTGCTGATGTTCACTATCTATCCATCTGCCTGCAGCGTCGGATCTGGGAGAACTTCCACCAGATTCGTCTGCGTCCGGAGAACTTTCCGGACCTGCTGATTAACGAGATCGGCTTCGAGCGGTACCAGGCGGTCGGCCGGCCGCACCACAGCGCGCGGGGCTTCAGCCGACAGCTGCAGCTCTTCACCAAGGTGAGCTGCGGCGCAGCTGTGGCGGACGAGTGCGGGGACGTGCCAGCGGGTGACTGGTGACGCCCAAAAGAAGCCGCGGCGGGTGCATGGCGCTGGTTCCTGTAATGTGGGTTATGCCACTTATTTGGAAGTGACAGTTTGTGTTATTGAACAAAGTGAGCGTTTATCCTCGGTAGGTATGATGAAGTCATTAATCGTGTGATTTTATTCTAGGCTAAGAAGCCGACGGTAACGCCAGCCTCCGGCACGGCTTCACAGTCTGAGTCTCCAGCGGTAACGGTTGCCATGGATACGGTGACAGTGTCCCCGTCTGAGATGTCGGCGGCGGTTGCCATGGATACGGTGACAGTGTCCCCGTCTGAGAGGACGTCGGCGACGGTTGCCATGGATACGGAGACAGCGTCCCCGTCTGAGAAGTCTGCGGCGGTTGCCATGGATACGGTGACAGCGTCACCTACGGAGAGGAGGGAAGCTGCCGAGCCAGTGTCCCAGTCAGTGTCAACAGACGCTGCGCTGCCGGAGACGGCGTCAGCCTGTCGATCAGAGACCGCGGCCGCCGAGACTGTGCTGTGTCCTATGTCAGGTGACTCCGCGACCCCGGCGGCGGCCGATGCTGAGACAGTGGTGCCATCTGCGCTGGCGACCGACACAGTGATGCGCCCTCCCCCGGCGGCGGGCGCGGAGCGGACAGAACGCACTGCCGGGAGTCGGACTGCGCCGGGCTCCACATGAGACGCTGGACCCAACGTCCCAACACGACACCGCTCACCCGCGGCTGCACTGGGGGCTTAGTACAAAGCGTTGCGTGGCGCTCACGCCGCCACTCGCCGCCTCGCCGGTCCGCGCCACGTGTGCCGCGCGTGTGGGGACGGCCAGCGAGCGAGGTCCAGTGTGAGCTCCCGTCCCTGTGTGTCAGTGAGGGGATGGTGATGATTGGGGCTGAGGAGACGGTCAGTGAGGGGATGGTGATTATTGGGGCTGAGGAGACGGTCAGTGAGGGGATGGTGATGATTGGGGCTGAGGAGACGGTTCGTGAGAGAGGATGGACGCCCCGACGAGTGGTGATTGGTGAACGAGTGGATGGTGGGGTGGTGTCGGTATGGCCGCCACGAGCCAGTCGATCGGCGGCAGTCTCGGCCAAGTGTCTGCCCCTCGATGGAATGCATACAACTTGCAGCCCGAGTCACAAACATGAAGAGGTTGTACGACTTTGTACAAACAAGCGCGCGTACGACTTCACCCTTTGTCCGATGCGCCATGAATTTCTGATCATCACTGGTGTCGAAACGTATTCGGTCTGGCCAGCTCTCTGAAGCATTTCGCTGCGACTTTGTAACCCGATGACGTAAGGACGACTAACCGGCAGAAAGTTGCCTCGGAAACCCCTATGAACAATGTGGACGAGGGTGGCGCCGGCCGGATGGCTTGTATGCGGCCGCCCCGTGGCTTTTAAAGCTCAGTTTGTGAACCGACGGCTGGTTGCAGCAGCCACGAGATGTGAGTGATGCGAGGGCCGTTCACTGCGAGTGTTGGGTCGAGTGAGTGAGTGTGACGATCGCGAGTGCTGTGCGGGCGAGTTTGATGAGGTCCAGAGAGAAGTGGAAGGTTTTAGCGGCGTCTTCACATCGCATTGTCTTGCATGGGACTTTGTTGGGACGAATTATAAAAAGGACGAACCCAGGGCCGCGGAGACTCTTCAAAGTTTGAGAGCTGGCTAACCAGGGTTTTTAGTCGATTCTTTCCAGCCAACAACAGTGTTTATGCTCAGAATTGCTAAATTTTGGGATAGAGCCCTCTCCTCTGGCTCCCCTGTTCACGCGCCCCCTGGATGAACCGCCTACAAATAGTCTGAATAAGCCAACTTAGGCACACAGGACTGTTTCCTGTTATAACCACTTATTCAGCGTACCTACTCTAAAGACCTATGCCGAGGCAATGCGAGGCGAAGATTCGCCGTGTTGTTTAGTTGAGACTCTGACATGGCGCGACTGTTCGCGGTCGATCGGTTGGCGTGATAACAGGAACAGGAGACAGCTGTGGCGGTGGTCGGACGGTGTGTGTGCGTGGGACAAGGTGACCCTATGATCGCGGTGGGCTCGGCAGGGCGGGGGGCGAGCGGCGTGACGCTTCTGACGGCGCCAGACCGGGATCTCGAAGCTTTTCTGACTCGATTGGGTGCAAGGATCTCTTTTATTGTTTGGCAGAAGTGACAATATTGCGGGCTCACTGCGGCTGTCTGGTCATTTTACCGTTCAGGTGCGGGGTGACGGGCGATCTGCGCAGTTGTACGCACCTGACTGGGGTAGACCCGTGCCCGTCTCTCAGTGCTCCCTCGCTGTCACAGCGTCCGGCGGTCGGACCGGCGCCCTGCGATATCGTACTGTGAACCACCCGTTGACAATACTGTTCGCAATAACGCGTGGCGGCCCTCTGCACTGCCCCGGCGGCGGCGGCGGCGGCCAGGTTGTTCTGTTATCCCCGTGACGTCTGGCAATATAACACTTCTGAGACGAGAGTGTCCGTCTGTGAATGGATCGGCGCCGCTGGTGGTTTAGGTGGCTGTGCCGGGAAGGGCGAAGGAAGCACAATCTACGAATCGCTGGTGCCTGCTTGGAGTAGTCGGGTGCACGTGCACAATTTAGGTTGGCCCCTTCATCCAGAAATTCCTAAAAACTATGGGGAACGGTTGAATTCCAATGTTTCAGGACACACTAATTCCAATGCCGTGCTCAAAAATGCCATTTCTGACGATGCTATACCCGCACCGACCCAAAGCGGGTCACCGGTGTTACCCGAATTTTGCACGTCCTGGTTTTCACAGCCGTATTCGCATACCGAACATAACGTATTCGGTTTTCACGACGAATCCTGCTGTGAAAAACCAGAACGTGCAAAATTCGGGTAACACCGGCGACACGCCTTGGGTCGGTGCGGGCATAGGATCGTCGAAAATTGCATTTTTGAGCACGGCATTGGGATCAGCGTGTCTTGAAACATTGGAATTCAACCGTTCCCAAAAGTTTTTTTTCTCCAAACTTCTGGATAAAGGGGCCAGCCTAATACGCATGGAGGTAGAGTAGAGGGCAGGCTGTCTTCTTCTACACCGTTCCAACAAGACGGGCGGTCCAAACGTTAATGCAGTTGTGTCAGATGTTTCGGTTCACATGTTCCAACTTTATCCTGCATGTCCCTGAGAAAGTCGGTTCAAATGTTCAAACTTTATCCCGCATGTTCCTGAGAAAGTCGGTTCACATGTTCCAACTTTATCCCGCATGTTCCTGAGAAAATCGGTTCACATGTTCCAATTTTATCCTGCATGTTCCTGAGAAAGTCGGTTCACATGCACCAACTTTATCCCGCATGTTCCTGAGAAAGTCGGTTCACATGTTCCAACTTTATCCCGCATGTTCCTGAGAGAGTCGGTTCACATGTTCCAACTTTATCCCGCATGTTCCTGAGAAAGTCGGTTCACATGTTCCAACTTTATCCCGCATGTTCCTGAGAAAGTCGGTTCACATGTTCCTGAGAGAGTCGGTTCACATGTTCCAACTTTATCCTGCATGTTCCTGAGAGAGTAAAAACACAGTATTTAACAGCTGACTCCTCGTGTTTTTCATTGCCCACATCTGCCGCTTCCCTATTCACATTATTGGGATCAACTGTTGGTATCAGCCGTGACACTGGCCACGTGCGTAAACACAGTATTTAACAGCTGACTCCTCGTGTTTTTCATTGCACACATCTGCAGCGCTTCCTTATTCACATTATTGGGATCAACTGTTGGTATCAGCCGTGACACTGGCCACGTGCGTAAACACAGTATTTAACAGCTGACTCCTCGTGTTTTTCATTGCACACATCTGCAGCGCTTCCTTATTCACATTATTGGGATCAACTGTTGGTATCAGCCGTCACACTGGCCACGTGCGTAAACACAGTATTTAACAGCTGACTCCTCGTGTTTTTCATTGCACCCATCTGCCGCTTCCTTATTCACATTATTGGGATCAACTGTTGGTATCAGCCGTCACACTGGCCACGTGCGTAAACACAGTATTTAACAGCTGACTTCTGGTGTTTTTCATTGCACACATCTGCAGCGCTTCCTTATTCACATTATTGGGATCAACTGTTGGTATCAGCCGTGACACTGGCCACGTGCGTAAACACAGTATTTAACACCTGACTCCTCGTGTTTTTCATTGCACACATCTGCAGCGCTTCCTTATTCACATTATTGGGATCAACTGTTGGTATCAGCCGTCACACTGGCCACGTGCGTAAACACAGTATTTAACAGCTGACTCCTCGTGTTTTTCATTGCACACATCTGCCGCTTCCTTATTCACATTATTGGGATCAACTGTTGGTATCAGCCGTCACACTGGCCACGTGCGTAAACACAGTATTTAACAGCTGACTCCTCGTGTTTTTCATTGCACACATCTGCCGCTTCCTTATTCACATTATTGGGATCAACTGTTGGTATCAGCCGTGACACTGGCCACGTGCGTAAACACAGTATTTAACAGCTGACTTCTGGTGTTTTTCATTGCACACATCTGCCGCTTCCTTATTCACATTATTGGGATCAACTGTTGGTATCAGCCGTCACACTGGCCACGTGCGTAAACACAGTATTTAACAGCTGACTCCTCGTGTTTTTCATTGCACACATCTGCAGCGCTTCCTTATTCACATTATTGGGATCAACTGTTGGTATCAGCCGTCACACTGGCCACGTGCGTAAACACAGTATTTAACAGCTGACTTCTGGTGTTTTTCATTGCACACATCTGCCGCTTCCTTATTCACATTATTGGGATCAACTGTTGGTATCAGCCGTCACACTGGCCACGTGCGTAAACACAGTATTTAACAGCTGACTCCTCGTGTTTTTCATTGCACACATCTGCCGCTTCCTTATTCACATTATTGGGATCAACTGTTGGTATCAGCCGTCACACTGGCCACGTGCGTAAACACAGTATTTAACAGCTGACTCCTCGTGTTTTTCATTGCACACATCTGCAGCGCTTCCTTATTCACATTATTGGGATCAACTGTTGGTATCAGCCGTCACACTGGCCACGTGCGTAAACACAGTATTTAACAGCTGACTTCTCGTGTTTTTCATTGCACACATCTGCAGCGCTTCCTTATTCACATTATTGGGATCAACTGTTGGTATCAGCCGTCACACTGGCCACGTGCGTAAACACAGTATTTAACAGCTGACTCCTCGTGTTTTTCATTGCACACATCTGCCGCTTCCCTATTCACATTATTGGGATCAACTGTTGGTATCAGCCGTCACACTGGCCACGTGCGTAAACACAGTATTTAACAGCTGACTCCTCGTGTTTTTCATTGCACACATCTGCAGCGCTTCCTTATTCACATTATTGGGATCAACTGTTGGTATCAGCCGTCACACTGGCCACGTGCGTAAACACAGTATTTAACAGCTGACTCCTCGTGTTTTTCATTGCACACATCTGCCGCTTCCTTATTCACATTATTGGGATCAACTGTTGGTATCAGCCGTCACACTGGCCACGTGCGTAAACACAGTATTTAACAGCTGACTCCTCGTGTTTTTCATTGCACACATCTGCCGCTTCCTTATTCACATTATTGGGATCAACTGTTGGTATCAGCCGTCACACTGGCCACGTGCGTAAACACAGTATTTAACAGCTGACTCCTCGTGTTTTTCATTGCACACATCTGCCGCTTCCTTATTCACATTATTGGGATCAACTGTTGGTATCAGCCGTCACACTGGCCACGTGCGTAAACACAGTATTTAACAGCTGACTTATCGTGTTTTTCATTGCACACATCTGCCGCTTCCTTATTCACATTATTGGGATCAACTGTTGGTATCAGCCGTCACACTGGCCACGTGCGTAAACACAGTATTTAACAGCTGACTCCTCGTGTTTTTCATTGCCCACATCTGCCGCTTCCTTATTCACATTATTGGGATCAACTGTTGGTATCAGCCGTGACACTGGCCACGTGCGTAAACACAGTATTTAACAGCTGACTCCTCGTGTTTTTCATTGCACACATCTGCCGCTTCCTTATTCACATTATTGGGATCAACTGTTGGTATCAGCCGTCACACTGGCCACGTGCGTAAACACAGTATTTAACAGCTGACTTCTGGTGTTTTTCATTGCACACATCTGCAGCGCTTCCTTATTCACATTATTGGGATCAACTGTTGGTATCAGCCGTTACACTGGCCACGTGCGTAAACACAGTATTTAACAGCTGACTCCTCGTGTTTTTCATTGCCCACATCTGCCGCTTCCTTATTCACATTATTGGGATCAACTGTTGGTATCAGCCGTCACACTGGCCACGTGCGTAAACACAGTATTTAACAGCTGACTTCTGGTGTTTTTCATTGCACACATCTGCAGCGCTTCCTTATTCACATTATTGGGATCAACTGTTGGTATCAGCCGTCACACTGGCCACGTGCGTAAACACAGTATTTAACAGCTGACTCCTCGTGTTTTTCATTGCACACATCTGCAGCGCTTCCTTATTCACATTATTGGGATCAACTGTTGGTATCAGCCGTCACACTGGCCACGTGCGTAAACACAGTATTTAACAGCTGACTCCTCGTGTTTTTCATTGCCCACATCTGCCGCTTCCTTATTCACATTATTGGGATCAACTGTTGGTATCAGCCGTCACACTGGCCACGTGCGTAAACACAGTATTTAACAGCTGACTCCTCGTGTTTTTCATTGCCCACATCTGCCGCTTCCCTATTCACATTATTGGGATCAACTGTTGGTATCAGCCGTGACACTGGCCACGTGCGTAAACACAGTATTTAACAGCTGACTCCTCGTGTTTTTCATTGCACACATCTGCAGCGCTTCCTTATTCACATTATTGGGATCAACTGTTGGTATCAGCCGTCACACTGGCCACGTGCGTAAACACAGTATTTAACACCTGACTCCTCGTGTTTTTCATTGCACACATCTGCAGCGCTTCCTTATTCACATTATTGGGATCAACTGTTGGTATCAGCCGTCACACTGGCCACGTGCGTAAACACAGTATTTAACAGCTGACTCCTCGTGTTTTTCATTGCACACATCTGCCGCTTCCTTATTCACATTATTGGGATCAACTGTTGGTATCAGCCGTCACACTGGCCACGTGCGTAAACACAGTATTTAACAGCTGACTTCTCGTGTTTTTCATTGCACACATCTGTAGCGCTTCCTTATTCACATTATTGGGATCAACTGTTGGTATCAGCCGTGACACTGGCCACGTGCGTAAACACAGTATTTAACAGCTGACTTATCGTGTTTTTCATTGCACACATCTGCCGCTTCCTTATTCACATTATTGGGATCAACTGTTGGTATCAGCCGTGACACTGGCCACGTGCGTAAACACAGTATTTAACACCTGGCTCCTCGTGTTTTTCATTGCACACATCTGCCGCTTCCTTATTCACATTATTGGGATCAACTGTTGGTATCAGCCGTGACACTGGCCACGTGCGTAAACACAGTATTTAACAGCTGACTTCTGGTGTTTTTCATTGCACACATCTGCCGCTTCCTTATTCACATTATTGGGATCAACTGTTGGTATCAGCCGTCACACTGGCCACGTGCGTAAACACAGTATTTAACAGCTGACTCCTCGCAGGGGTGTAACTTTGGAAATGACATTGGGGATGCAAATCGTAGTGGGGGCCTCCTGGCAAGTTGTCAGGGGGCCTCCTGACAAGTTGTCGGGGGGGGGGGGGTCCAGTTCATCGCCCCTGATATGCCTGCAAGTAAGCCGACGTTAAGAAACGTATGTGTTGCCACTCACGTCAGGTAAGTGGCCCAGGCTACACTATGCGTGATTTGCTGAAAATCACGTGCGTGTTATCCGTGTTGTCTGGATTTGCGTGACAGAGCAAGTTCAGCTGATAGTAAATGCATTGGGTGAGCTACACTGGCACATCACGCAGATCCCGGATGAAACGTGAAGGAAATTCCGCAGACACGTCACGGACGGAACGATGAAAAGTTCGAAATTATGAACTTGTCGTGTTCTCCGAGATTGCGTGTTGCAGGGTTTTCATCATTTTGCTTGATTTCGCGTATTGTGGTCTATACTAGACCTAAACTTGAATAATTTGTGCTGAGTATCGTGGTGGAAGATGAATGAAGAAGCGTTTGAGCAAATTGTGAGTGTTGAACTTGTGTTGAAGCTGGTATATATTTATGCAGTGGTTTATCGATTACAAAAATGCAGTGGTATATCCATTTCCCTTGCGTGATTTGCTTGACCGGCAGATACCGGACGTCAAGGAAGTTCTGCAAACACTGAAAACACGCGCGTGATTTCCTTGACAAATCACGCATAGTGTAGCCTGGGCTTTAACCCGCGCCCCGCTGGGGTGGTGGTAACTTTTACCCCCCATCGCCCTCCCGAATTTCCTGAATAACTTGAAAACTATGACAGATAACGACTTCAACCTTTCAGTACATTATGCGGCATTAATTGTACGTCTTCTCATCAAATTTCACTGAAATTGAGGTGATATTGTGGGAGATCATGACGTTTTAATGACGTCATGTTATGCCATTTTTTGTGTGAAAAAACGACAAATGTTTGACAATCCCAGAAAATCGAATTTTAAAGCGAATTGAAAATACAAGCTTTAAAATAAAGGAAATGACATTCACTTCAAATGGCTATCTCGGATTTTCCAACTTTTTGGTTTTTGACCCCTGAAGATAAAAATAAAATCAGAAAACTTTCCTCAAATTTTTGTGTTAAAGATATAAAAAAACGGAATATATATGATAGAACCAAGTATGGACGATACCCAAACCACATTGCAATGCAATATCTTTATGTGTTACTGACTTATGGCTCCCTAAGTATAAGTAACTCATGACGTCATTTTGTAAAGATACGTTTTTGTTTGCTTCTATGGACCAGAAACAGATAAATAAATTCCAATGCTGTATTTCTGAGACAAATCTGGTCTAGAAACATGCCTTTTTTATTTATATTAATCAATTTCAAATTTTGTGACCTGACCTTGACCTTAACCCGCGCACTGCAAGGGTGGGGGGGGGGGGGGGGGTGATTTCCGCCACCCCTCAGGTTTTTCTCGGATAGCGAAAAAACAGCGTCGCGCAGCGCCGCCGGGTTTTAACACACCTGTTAAGACATCAATTGCGCACACTTTGAGAAAAAAATAACCTCTGGTCATCTCAAGTCAGGTCACCAGACCAGGTCAAGTGACCCCACCTCCAAAAATGTTTGCAGTTGTGCCAAAGCCAGAGTTTCTCACCGACCAGTTTGAAACTTACAGGATGCCATGAGGACATAAGTACTTACAATTCGTATATCTCGGAATTTTGATATCAGTGACCTAAGGTCAGGTCAATTTCGTAACCTCTCCATAATAAGTCAATGGGTAAAATATACCAATGCTTCCTATTTCAAGGATGTGCATGATATTAGTCCAATTACTTCTGGATCATGTTATTATGGGATATTCTTGATGATCCAAGGGTAAGTTTTGTTCAGTGACCCCTATGGGGTCATTTGAGGTCATGCGAGGTCACCATCACTTTTGTGTCAATAACTCCCGACATAATGAAGATATAAAAGTAAAACAGACAGCAATGTGTTTGTCTCAGACACGTCTTCCCATATGCAACATGCCGTACTTGGGTCATCACTTGACCTTGACCTGAGGTCAAATGTTTAATTGGACTTAAGAAGATCACCATGTCTATCATTTGAAGCGCCTTGACGAGATAAACACAATGGCGTAAACAGTTTTCCGTTATCTTTATTAATTAAAAATTCATAGCGAAAAACGATTTTGCAAAAAACAGCGGTTTTTCTTTTTTGACCTCTGGAGCCTCAAATATTGACCTGAGATCAATTTTGAGGACACCATGTCGATTAAAAATCACACTGGCTGGCGTTTGCTTTTATTCGTTTGTTTGTAACTAGCATAGTTTCCGAGATATATGGGAATTTCTGGAGCGATGTCCTAAAACAGGAAAAAAAATTAAACATTTAACCTTTGATGACCTCTATAATTAATAAACTAAAAAACATGACCTTTTCCTCGAAAATGTGAAAATCCAATGTTATCCAAATGTTATTATTATGTTGTAATATTTCGGCCACAGGCCTTTATCAAACAGTAAAACATTTCGACGAAATATTACAACATAATAATAACATTTGGAGAACATTGGATTTTCACATTTTCGAGGAAAAGGTCATGTTTTTTAGTTTTTTAGTTTATTAATTATATCAAATATGTTCCTCGCACAAGCACTAAACTCTATAAAGTACTTTGATGACCTCTGGTCACCTCAATTTTGACCTGATCTAAAACAATACTGAAATACTTTCGATATAACTTGTATCAAGCTATCAAATGCCGTTTTCCGCTTGTCGCTACGTAGCTTAGTTTTTCGAGATCTCACGGGGGGAAATCAACCCCCCTGCAGTTCGTGTACGGCGCAAGTACTGCAGTGCGTGGGTAAAGCTTTTTTAAAGTTAAAAATAAATAAATGTAAAGTTGTAAAATGGCTGCTACAATCGAATTATACGTGTAAAATAACCCATACAACATGTGTTGCATGACTTTTGTAGACCTCTTGCCAATATTGACCTTTTTTACCTTTGCTTACAATTTCATTTTCGCTTATACGGGAGATGCAATATACCTTTGAGAACACCTAGTGAGATAATAGTCGCAATCTAAGGCTTTGAATGGAAAGTAGGGCCCAAAAACTCATACCTCAGTTTTGACCTTTGACCTGACCGTAACCTTACATATGACCTTGAACACCAAATTTTAAGCATTCTTTATATTCATCTCCTTGAGACCTTTCGATCGCCGCCTTCCGCGTCTCGTTACGGTCATTGATTCGGAAGATACGATGGGGGTAAAATTTACCCCCCAACAATTCAACAATAATGCAAATAATTCCAATTACGACGAAACAATGTACAGCCACATTAAAATGTAATTATTTAACTATTATGGCCATTAGAAATGAACCCAAATTGCTGAAGTCTAAATAGTTAGGCACTGGAATAAATCTACGCAAGGAAAAATAGAATGCTTTAATGATTTACGACTTTGAAGAACTTCTTAACGATACACGCACTATAAGTGTGCTTTTTGCCGAACTCTCCCGATTCGACTGCAGTGATTTCAGTTTTCATGAGCTGTCTATTGCTTTTCTCCGTTTGTTCTTAGTTATCATAGTGCCGAAATATTTGGGGGTGTTCCTAGCGAAGTCCTAAAACTGGAAAATCTGACCTGATGACCTCTGATGCCCTCAATATTAACCTGAGCCAAATAATATATGAAGTAACTTCGAATGTACTTGTCAAGAGCTTTCAAACGTTTTTTTCCGAGCCTCTCTAGCCCTTTTAGTTTTCAAGTTAGAGGGGGGGGGGGTAATTTCCCCCCCCCCCCCCCCCCACCAGGGCGAAGTAGTCTCAGAGGCCCACCGGGGTGCGGGTTAAGCATGCGGAAGGGCCTCTCTTAAGCACACAGGGGCTTCCTTTGTGTTCTGACGGGCCCTCCTTTAAGCTCAGAGGGGCCTCCTTTAACACGCGCCCTGTGGGGGGGGGGGGGGGGATCCGCCCACCAAGTTTTTTTCTCGAGGATATCAGAAAAACGGCGGCACGCAGCGCCGCTGGTTTTTTGGATACCTGTTCGGATTTCAACTACCCACATTACGTGCAATTCTTGACTTCGAGTCATCTCAGGTCAGGTCACCAGACCAGGACACGTGATACTGATGACCCCACCTCCAAACGTTTGCGGTCGTACCACAGCCACAGTTTTAGGCCGATGGGTTTCAAACTTGCAGGACTTCATAAGGTCATAGGTACCTACATTTGTTTTACTCTGATTTGTTTATATCGGTGACCTAAGGTCGGGCCAATTTCGTGACCTCCCCATTGACCTCCCCATAGCGAGCGGCGCCTGATTTAAGTGCCTGTGAGCGCTTGTGCGCCAATCGCAAACATGTACGTCCGATGTGTAAAGCGAAAATGAAATAAAAATGTATCTCTCTCTCTCTCTCTCTCTCATTGTAAGTCAACGGGAAAATATTAAAATGCTTCCAATTCTGAGGATACGCATGATATCAGTCCAATTCCATCTGGATCATGTTATCATAGGCCATTAATTGATGATCCATGCGCAATTTTCGTTCAGTGTCAGCCGAGGTCTACAGGGTCAGCTACAGGGTCAGCCGAGGTCATCTGAGGTCAACTACGCTTTTTTTTATTCAATAACTCGACATAATGAAGATATATAAGTGAAACCGGTACCAATGTGTTTGTGTCATCGAGACACGTCTCCCAATATGCAACATGACCAACTTGGGTCACCACTTGACTTCATCCTGAGGTCAAATGTATAAGTTGACCTTAACTGGTCAAAAAAATATGATTATAAGGGCCTCAACGAGACGAACACGATGGCGTCAAAATAATTGCCTTATCCTGTATTAGGGTAAAAAGTTATTTGTGAAAACTGTTTTGCTCTAAACAGCCTTTTTGACCTTTGATGACCTCTGGAGCCCTAACTATTGACCCGATATAAAATTTGAGGACACCATGGCCATTGCACATTTCATTGCTTTTTCCGTTTGTTCCTAGGTATCATAGTTCTTGAGATATTTGGGGGGTTTCTGGAGCAAAGTGCTAAAATTGGAAAATTGTATAATTTGACCCCATATGACCTTGAAGATATTGACCTAGGGTCATTCAAATTTCGCAAACAGAGTTCCCTACAGAACCTCCCTACCCTACAAATTGCGTTATTGTAGCTCTTATGGTGTGCGGAATCCCCCCCCCCCCCCCTCCAAGGCGTTTAATTATCAGAGGCCCTCCAGGGCGCGTGTTAAGCACATATGGCCTCTTTTAAGCACAGAGGGGCCTCCTTCAAGCACAGAGGGGCCGCCTTTAAGCACAGAGGGGCCTCCTTTAAGCACAGAGGGGCCTCCTTTAAGCACATGAAGCCTCCTTTAAGCACAGGGGGCCTCCTTTAAGCACAGAGGGGTCTCCTTCAAACACAGAGGGCCTCCTTCAATAACATGGGGCCTCCTTTAAGCACAGAGAAGCCTCCTTTACGCACAGAGGGGCCTCCTGTAAGCACAAGGGGCCTCCTTTAAGCACAGGGTCCTCCTTTAAGCGCAGAGTGGCCTGCTTTAAGCGCAGAGTGGCCTGCTTTAAGCGCAGAGTGGCCTCCTTCAAGCACAGGGTGGCTCCTTTAAGCATAGAGGGACATAGAGGGAGCACTTGCACTTGCACCCCCAATGTTGAATGTTGCATCCCCAATGTTCTTTTTGCATCCCCAATGTTTATTTTATAAGGAGGCCCCCTTAGAAAAAGAGGTCCCTACGGGAGGACAGGAGGCCCTTCTGTGCTTGAAGGAGGCCTATCTGCGCTTAAAGGAGGCCCCCTGAGCTTAAAGGAGGTCCCTCTGTGCCTAAAGGAGGCCCCTGTGCTTGAAGGAGGCCCCGCTGTGCTTAAAGGAGGCCCCGTGCTTAAAATTTGAGGACACCATGGCCATTGCACATTTCATTGCGGAAAAGCAATGAAATGTGCAATGGCCATGGTGTCCTCAAATTTTTAAGCACGGGGCCTCCTTTAAGCACAGAGGGGCCTCCTTTAAGCACAGGGGCTCATTTAAGCGCAGAGTGCCTCCTTCAAGCACATGGGGCCTCCTTTAAGCACAGAGGGGCCTCCTTCAATCACAGGGGCCTCCTTTAGGCACAGAGAGGCCTCCTTTAAGCTCAGGGGGGCCTCCTTTAAGCGCAGATAGGCCTCCTTCAAGCACAGAAGGGCCTCCTGTCCTCCCGTAGGGACCTCTTTTTCTAAGGGGGTCTCCTTAAAAAAAATAAACATTGGGGATGCAAAAAGAACATTGGGGATGCAACATTCAACATTGGGGGTGCAAGTGCATCCTCAAAAGTATACAAAGTTTCACCCCTGACTCCTCGTGTTTTTCATTGCACACATCTGCAGCGCTTCCTTATTCACATTATTGGGATCAACTGTTGGTATCAGCCGTCACACTGGCCACGTGCGTAAACACAGTATTTAACAGCTGACTTCTCGTGTTTTTCATTGCACACATCTGCCGCTTCCCTATTCACATTATTGGGATCAACTGTTGGTATCAGCCGTCACACTGGCCACGTGCGTAAACACAGTATTTAACACCTGACTTCTCGTGTTTTTCATTGCACACATCTGCCGCTTCCTTATTCACATTATTGGGATCAACTGTTGGTATCAGCCGTCACACTGGCCACGTGCGTAAACACAGTATTTAACAGCTGACTCCTCGTGTTTTTCATTGCACACATCTGCCGCTTCCTTATTCACATTATTGGGATCAACTGTTGGTATCAGCCGTGACACTGGCCACGTGCGTAAACACAGTATTTAACAGCTGACTTCTCGTGTTTTTCATTGCACACATCTGCAGCGCTTCCTTATTCACATTATTGGGATCAACTGTTGGTATCAGCCGTCACACTGGCCACGTGCGTAAACACAGTATTTAACAGCTGACTCCTCGTGTTTTTCATTGCACACATCTGCCGCTTCCTTATTCACATTATTGGGATCAACTGTTGGTATCAGCCGTCACACTGGCCACGTGCGTAAACACAGTATTTAACAGCTGACTTCTCGTGTTTTTCATTGCACACATCTGCCGCTTCCTTATTCACATTATTGGGATCAACTGTTGGTATCAGCCGTGACACTGGCCACGTGCGTAAACACAGTATTTAACAGCTGACTCCTCGTGTTTTTCATTGCACACATCTGCCGCTTCCTTATTCACATTATTGGGATCAACTGTTGGTATCAGCCGTCACACTGGCCACGTGCGTAAACACAGTATTTAACAGCTGACTCCTCGTGTTTTTCATTGCACACATCTGCCGCTTCCTTATTCACATTATTGGGATCAACTGTTGGTATCAGCCGTCACACTGGCCACGTGCGTAAACACAGTATTTAACACCTGACTCCTCGTGTTTTTCATTGCACACATCTGCAGCGCTTCCTTATTCACATTATTGGGATCAACTGTTGGTATCAGCCGTCACACTGGCCACGTGCGTAAACACAGTATTTAACACCTGACTCCTCGTGTTTTTCATTGCACACATCTGCAGCGCTTCCTTATTCACATTATTGGGATCAACTGTTGGTATCAGCCGTCACACTGGCCACGTGCGTAAACACAGTATTTAACAGCTGACTCCTCGTGTTTTTCATTGCACACATCTGCCGCTTCCTTATTCACATTATTGGGATCAACTGTTGGTATCAGCCGTGACACTGGCCACGTGCGTAAACACAGTATTTAACAGCTGACTTATCGTGTTTTTCATTGCACACATCTGCAGCGCTTCCTTATTCACATTATTGGGATCAACTGTTGGTATCAGCCGTCACACTGGCCACGTGCGTAAACACAGTATTTAACAGCTGACTCCTCGTGTTTTTCATTGCACACATCTGCCGCTTCCTTATTCACATTATTGGGATCAACTGTTGGTATCAGCCGTCACACTGGCCACGTGCGTAAACACAGTATTTAACAGCTGACTTATCGTGTTTTTCATTGCACACATCTGCCGCTTCCTTATTCACATTATTGGGATCAACTGTTGGTATCAGCCGTCACACTGGCCACGTGCGTAAACACAGTATTTAACAGCTGACTTCTGGTGTTTTTCATTGCACACATCTGCCGCTTCCTTATTCACATTATTGGGATCAACTGTTGGTATCAGCCGTCACACTGGCCACGTGCGTAAACACAGTATTTAACAGCTGACTTCTCGTGTTTTTCATTGCACACATCTGCCGCTTCCTTATTCACATTATTGGGATCAACTGTTGGTATCAGCCGTCACACTGGCCACGTGCGTAAACACAGTATTTAACAGCTGACTCCTCGTGTTTTTCATTGCACACATCTGCCGCTTCCTTATTCACATTATTGGGATCAACTGTTGGTATCAGCCGTGACACTGGCCACGTGCGTAAACACAGTATTTAACAGCTGACTCCTCGTGTTTTTCATTGCACACATCTGCAGCGCTTCCTTATTCACATTATTGGGATCAACTGTTGGTATCAGCCGTGACACTGGCCACGTGCGTAAACACAGTATTTAACAGCTGACTCCTCGTGTTTTTCATTGCACACATCTGCCGCTTCCTTATTCACATTATTGGGATCAACTGTTGGTATCAGCCGTCACACTGGCCACGTGCGTAAACACAGTATTTAACAGCTGACTCCTCGTGTTTTTCATTGCACACATCTGCCGCTTCCTTATTCACATTATTGGGATCAACTGTTGGTATCAGCCGTGACACTGGCCACGTGCGTAAACACAGTATTTAACAGCTGACTTCTCGTGTTTTTCATTGCACACATCTGCCGCTTCCTTATTCACATTATTGGGATCAACTGTTGGTATCAGCCGTGACACTGGCCACGTGCGTAAACACAGTATTTAACAGCTGACTCCTCGTGTTTTTCATTGCACACATCTGCAGCGCTTCCTTATTCACATTATTGGGATCAACTGTTGGTATCAGCCGTGACACTGGCCACGTGCGTAAACACAGTATTTAACAGCTGACTTCTCGTGTTTTTCATTGCACACATCTGCAGCGCTTCCTTATTCACATTATTGGGATCAACTGTTGGTATCAGCCGTCACACTGGCCACGTGCGTAAACACAGTATTTAACAGCTGACTTCTCGTGTTTTTCATTGCACACATCTGCCGCTTCCTTATTCACATTATTGGGATCAACTGTTGGTATCAGCCGTGACACTGGCCACGTGCGTAAACACAGTATTTAACAGCTGACTCCTCGTGTTTTTCATTGCACACATCTGCCGCTTCCTTATTCACATTATTGGGATCAACTGTTGGTATCAGCCGTGACACTGGCCACGTGCGTAAACACAGTATTTAACAGCTGACTTCTCGTGTTTTTCATTGCACACATCTGCCGCTTCCTTATTCACATTATTGGGATCAACTGTTGGTATCAGCCGTCACACTGGCCACGTGCGTAAACACAGTATTTAACAGCTGACTCCTCGTGTTTTTCATTGCCCACATCTGCCGCTTCCTTATTCACATTATTGGGATCAACTGTTGGTATCAGCCGTCACACTGGCCACGTGCGTAAACACAGTATTTAACAGCTGACTCCTCGTGTTTTTCATTGCCCACATCTGCAGCGCTTCCCTATTCACATTATTGGGATCAACTGTTGGTATCAGCCGTCACACTGGCCACGTGCGTAAACACAGTATTTAACAGCTGACTCCTCGTGTTTTTCATTGCACACATCTGCCGCTTCCTTATTCACATTATTGGGATCAACTGTTGGTATCAGCCGTCACACTGGCCACGTGCGTAAACACAGTATTTAACAGCTGACTCCTCGTGTTTTTCATTGCCCACATCTGCCGCTTCCTTATTCACATTATTGGGATCAACTGTTGGTATCAGCCGTCACACTGGCCACGTGCGTAAACACAGTATTTAACAGCTGACTCCTCGTGTTTTTCATTGCACACATCTGCAGCGCTTCCTTATTCACATTATTGGGATCAACTGTTGGTATCAGCCGTCACACTGGCCACGTGCGTAAACACAGTATTTAACAGCTGACTTCTCGTGTTTTTCATTGCACACATCTGCCGCTTCCTTATTCACATTATTGGGATCAACTGTTGGTATCAGCCGTCACACTGGCCACGTGCGTAAACACAGTATTTAACAGCTGACTCCTCGTGTTTTTCATTGCACACATCTGCCGCTTCCTTATTCACATTATTGGGATCAACTGTTGGTATCAGCCGTCACACTGGCCACGTGCGTAAACACAGTATTTAACAGCTGACTCCTCGTGTTTTTCATTGCACACATCTGCAGCGCTTCCTTATTCACATTATTGGGATCAACTGTTGGTATCAGCCGTCACACTGGCCACGTGCGTAAACACAGTATTTAACAGCTGACTCCTCGTGTTTTTCATTGCACACATCTGCCGCTTCCTTATTCACATTATTGGGATCAACTGTTGGTATCAGCCGTCACACTGGCCACGTGCGTAAACACAGTATTTAACAGCTGACTCCTCGTGTTTTTCATTGCACACATCTGCAGCGCTTCCTTATTCACATTATTGGGATCAACTGTTGGTATCAGCCGTCACACTGGCCACGTGCGTAAACACAGTATTTAACAGCTGACTCCTCGTGTTTTTCATTGCACACATCTGCCGCTTCCTTATTCACATTATTGGGATCAACTGTTGGTATCAGCCGTGACACTGGCCACGTGCGTAAACACAGTATTTAACAGCTGACTCCTCGTGTTTTTCATTGCCCACATCTGCCGCTTCCTTATTCACATTATTGGGATCAACTGTTGGTATCAGCCGTCACACTGGCCACGTGCGTAAACACAGTATTTAACAGCTGACTCCTCGTGTTTTTCATTGCCCACATCTGCCGCTTCCCTATTCACATTATTGGGATCAACTGTTGGTATCAGCCGTCACACTGGCCACGTGCGTAAACACAGTATTTAACACCTGACTCCTCGTGTTTTTCATTGCCCACATCTGCCGCTTCCTTATTCACATTATTGGGATCAACTGTTGGTATCAGCCGTCACACTGGCCACGTGCGTAAACACAGTATTTAACAGCTGACTCCTCGTGTTTTTCATTGCCCACATCTGCCGCTTCCTTATTCACATTATTGGGATCAACTGTTGGTATCAGCCGTCACACTGGCCACGTGCGTAAACACAGTATTTAACAGCTGACTCCTCGTGTTTTTCATTGCCCACATCTGCCGCTTCCTTATTCACATTATTGGGATCAACTGTTGGTATCAGCCGTCACACTGGCCACGTGCGTAAACACAGTATTTAACAGCTGACTCCTCGTGTTTTTCATTGCACACATCTGCAGCGCTTCCCTATTCACATTATTGGGATCAACTGTTGGTATCAGCCGTCACACTGGCCACGTGCGTAAACACAGTATTTAACAGCTGACTCCTCGTGTTTTTCATTGCACACATCTGCCGCTTCCCTATTCACATTATTGGGATCAACTGTTGGTATCAGCCGTCACACTGGCCACGTGCGTAAACACAGTATTTAACAGCTGACTCCTCGTGTTTTTCATTGCCCACATCTGCCGCTTCCTTATTCACATTATTGGGATCAACTGTTGGTATCAGCCGTCACACTGGCCACGTGCGTAAACACAGTATTTAACAGCTGACTCCTCGTGTTTTTCATTGCCCACATCTGCCGCTTCCCTATTCACATTATTGGGATCAACTGTTGGTATCAGCCGTCACACTGGCCACGTGCGTAAACACAGTATTTAACAGCTGACTCCTCGTGTTTTTCATTGCACACATCTGCCGCTTCCCTATTCACATTATTGGGATCAACTGTTGGTATCAGCCGTCACACTGGCCACGTGCGTACTTAACTAAAAAGATCAAACATTCACTTGAAGGTACATGTATTTATCATGCCCATCACTAACTGGAACAAGTTCAAGGTAGGTACACTCGGAACGAGAGGTGTCGTGTTATCAACATGAACTTAAAGATCAACGCAGAAAACAACCAGTGTGAATAGCAGATGGCCCACAAGCAAGCAGGGCGTTTACAGAACACTTATCGTTGCTGTCGCCATTGTCGAAAGACATTCCCAAATCAAATATTTGTGGATAAAGCGGTAAAATTGAATTCGTGTTTATTACTCCTACACCTAAATACCACTATAACTTTGAAACTAAGCTTCCACATACATACACGCTTCCCAAATACTGTTTAAAATACCGAAGATATAAGTTATAACTCTATTTACCAGTAAAACGTCTGTTTGAGCGATGACCGAGCGGACGCGCTCTGGTAAAGCTAAAACAGGTTTGAAATATGAAACGGTACGGGAGCACACGTGGCAGTAACACATAGTCCGTTTAGTCCTCCATAAAAATTGCCAGGCCTCCATGCATGCCAACATACAAATTAAGTTGCATTAAATTGTTCATGATCTTCTTTCTCGAATGCGCCAAAAGGGAGTGCGTCCTGAGCGCTGCATGCTTCATCGTATAAATTAATGCTTAGATCAATTAGCCATTTTTGATCAATAATTATTTTGGTTCCTTTCGACGTTTGCGGCATTGTGGTACCACCCCATCAGAACGCACCATACCAAAAACAAAATTTATTTGATGATCCTATCCAATGGCGAAACCCCGATCTCAATCGGAGCAGTGGTTGCATAGTTATTAGCTTCCGAAAAGCGTCTGTACGGCCGGTTCGGGCCGGGCCAAATGTAAATTTGTCTGGTAAGTTGACGTTAAACATCACGGCTGCTTCGCGCCCGCTCGGTAATCATATGCCCACAGGATAAATAGGACCAATGACTGACACTACTAAACAGCACCGGATGCTTCCACGCGGCGTGGCCGGCATGCGGCGACTAGTCTACATCAGTGATACGACACGGTACGACAGCAGGCGATACGACAAGGTACGACACCAGTGCCGTACGACCGCACGCTACCAGTGGCGTCGTCGGGAGAACGGCTCGTCGAAGCTGCTCCTGCGCAGGGACGGAGCATAACAATGGCGGGTTACGGACATCGCCAGAGAATAGATACTTTGGTTATTGGTCCAGTTAAACTATTCCGAGATGCTCATTTTGACGTCCAACTTTAGCACAAAAACATAATTGGGAGCAATTAGCACAATATTTGATTGGAAATAGCTCACTAACGTGGCTGGCTCCAAGCTAAAATCATACAACACTGACTAAACTCTAGCAACATTTGCGAGGCCTACAAGAATGGTTAAATGCCGGGAAATCGAAATGAGATCTGAAGGTTAAATGACAAGCATTATATGCAATATGATATAATGCAAATCTTCCACATAAATGCTGATAAAACCTTTTTTATCAATAGGGCGAAATTGGAAAATAACTAAAAACAAGGCAAGACACAAAATGAAGTTATAAATGGCACAACCATAAGGGAATTGACAACGAAAACAGCTTCAAAATATAAAGGCAGCTTTTGTATCCGGTTGAATGGTCGCCGGCATGCTCAACTCTTCGAAGCATGACATCATCCAAGTTCCAAACACAATGAACACAAAGCGATGTGCTGTGGAGCACCGTTCATATGGAGAAAGGTTAACCGTGGGGCAACACATATTCGACCCGACAGCGGTCCCTTGACAGGTCTACATCACGGAATGACTCCCGCCCAGTCGGGTTTTAGACTCGTCTATCGCCACGCACCAGAGCCAGCTGAAAATGAGGCGGTATTTGGCCAAGGGATCACAACACAACACCGAACGTGACATCAACACGTCCGCAGACCTATCTAGTACAACAACAACACTCAGGGGACCGGCACCCGGGCGGCGCGGCCGTTTGATCTGAGTGACACCTGTGGCGCGGCGCGGCGGCGCGGATACTCGCCCCCGTCCCGCTGGTAGCACGACTCCTACTGCGCCTTCGCGGCGGCCCTCTCCTCTATATCCAACCGCCCCAGCTCCGCCCAGGCGCCGTACCCCTGCACCAGCGCGATGGCCGACTTGAGCACGGCCACGGGGGCGCTCAGCACGACCAGGAGACGTACCAGGCCGAGACCGAGCAGCACCGGCCCCTCAGTGAAGTGCAACAGGTACAGCATAGAGTAGAACAGCTCATTGCCAGCGCACATAGCAAACAGCACTGGCCGGGAGGTGTAGTAGAGCCGCAGCAGCGCCGAGCCCTCGCCGCCGATATTCTTGTGGCTGGTGCGGCCTCGCAATGTGGTCACGTGCAGATGAATCCAGTGGCAGGAGATGTCGATGGCCATGCTCAGCTGGAACCAGAGCATGCGCTGCGGGTAGAAGGCGCACAGGCAGGCCAGCAGGCACATGGTGGCGCACCGATCTGTCAGCTGGTCCAACATGGCGCCGAACCGGCTGCTCTGGTTCAGCAGGCGCGCCGCGTGGCCGTCCAGCGCGTCCAGCAGGCCGCTGATGACGTAACAGCTGGCGGCGGCCGCGTGCTGCTCCGCCATCAAGTAGAGCGAGAGCAGCGCCAGCAGCACGCGCACGTAGCCGATCAAGTTCGGCACGAACAGGAACACGTTGTCCATGGTGTGAAGGTGCTGCCGACGGCTGGAACGGCGCAGATGGTGTGTGAAATGGGGATTATTTGTTGCATGAATTTAGTGATGAATTTGAGTTTACATGAATTTAGTGGTGAGTGATGGATTTATCGAGTGCCCTTAATCATTTGAATATTGCGTTCTTATCAGCTATATCGTTGCTAAACTTTCTTGAAAACGACCTCAATGTGAAGGTAAAACATTCGAATATTAATACAAACCTGGTTAGTAGCCGATAAGTCTATAATTTAACATTGTAATGCCTTATCAGAAAAGCTTAAAAACATACGTTACTACCTCATTGTTTGAAAATCATGTGTACACCATAACTGGTGACTGGTAAAGTGAATGGACTTCAAAAATGTGGTTTGAGGTCCATTTAGTGCCACTATCTTTGATCATGTATGTACCATATATCATGTATGTCATACCATATGTAAATATATACCATGTCATGTATGTCATGTATGTATTTGTCACTTGACCTCAACAAGCACACAGGTAACTGACAAAGCGATGAGACCATACCCACAAGGCATGTCTGTCCATCGATTTTGAGAGTGATCATTGGAAACAGGCAGGGCGTCGCCACCGGAGGGGGCATGGGGGACTGGGCCCACAGGATCGCTTCAGCCTCGCTCCAGCCCCCCCCCCCTCCCCGCTTAGCAGCTAGCAGGATTTTAACATTACCCCCCCCCCCCCCCAACAAAAAATCCATTAGAAACCATTAGATAAATCCTAATGGTTGTAATGGTTTCTGATGGTTCTGATGGTGTGTAATGATAACTTCCTAATGGTCTAATGGATTGTAATGGTTTTCGCTGGCCTGATGGTGTAATTCCTGATGGTTCTAATGGCCTGATGGTCTGTATCCCAAACATTCTGATGGTCTAATGGTTTCTAGTGGTAGGGCGCATCCTAATGGTAAAAATTATAACGGTGCCCGTGGTAAGGATCTAATGGTTGTGATGGTCTATAATGGAATGTTGGTTGTGATACACCTAAGATGGTTAGACATCTGGGAGAGCGGGCATTAAATCAGATTCTCCAGATTGCAAAAAGATCACAAAAGTCCTGAGGCTGAACTACACACACACACACACACACACACACACACACACACACACCCACACCCACACCCACACCCACACCCACACCCACACCCACACCCACACCCACACTCACACTCACACTCACACTCACACTCACACTCACACTCACACTCACACTCACACTCACACTCACACTCTCACACACACACACACACACACACACACACACACACACACACACACACACACCACACACCCACACACCCACACACCCACACACCCACACACCCACACACCCACACACCCACACACCCACACACCCACACACCCACACACCCACACACCCACACACCCACACACCCACACACCCACACCCACACCCACACCCACACAAAATACTACCGCAAAATACACATGTGTGGTGCCTTCTACACAGCATTGTTTTCATTGAAAGACTTGATATTTCTTTTTTACTGAAGTGCGTGAGAGAACTGCATGCGGTAAACATATTCAATAACATGCATGCATGTATCTAGTACTTTCACAGGCCACAGCTGCCTGACATTGCAAACTATTTGCATGCCTCCTGATATATTGTCAGTGTCTCAGTCTAGCAGCATTATATTCTCGCGGCGTCAGGTTGTGTTACGTTCTGTTCTGTTGTTACGTACGTTCTGGTTGGTTGTGTTACGTTCTGTTCTGTTGTTACGTACGTTCTGGTTAGTTGTTACATTCTGTTCTGTGTTACGTACGTTCTGGTTGGTTGTGTTACGTTCTGTTCTGTTGTTACGTGCGTTCTGGTTGGTTGTGTTACGTTCTGTTATGTTGTTACGTACGTTCTGGTTGGTTGTGTTACGTTCTGTTCTGTTGTTACGTACGTTCTGGTTGGCTGTGTTACGTTCTGTTCTGTTGTTACGTGCGTTCTGGTTGGTTGTGTTACGTTCTGTTCTGTTGTTACGTACGTTCTGGTTGGTTGTGTTACGTTCTGTTCTGTTGTTGCGTACGTTCTGGTTGGTTGTGCTACGTTCTCTTATGTTGTTACGTACGTTCTGGTTGGTTGTGTTACGTTCTGTTCTGTTGTTACGTACGTTCTGGTTGGTTGTGTTACGTTCTGTTCTGTTGTTACGTACGTTCTGGTTGGTTGTGTTACGTTCTGTTCTGTTGTTACGTACGTTTTGGTTGGTTGTGTTACGTTCTGTTCTGTTGTTACGTACGTTTTGGTTGGTTATGTTACGTTCTGTTGTTACGTACGTTCTGGTTGGCTGTGTTACGTTATGTTCTGTTGTTACGTACGTTTTGGTTGGTTGTGTTACGTTCTGTTCTGTTACGTACGTTTTGGTTGGTTGTGTTACGTTCTGTTCTCTTGTTACGTACGTTCTGGTTGGTTGTGTTATGTTCTGTTCTGTTGTTACGTACGTTCTGGTTGGTTGTGTTACGTTCTGTTCTGTTGTTACGTACGTTCTGGTTGGTTGTGCTACGTTCTGTTCTGTTCTTACGTACGTTCTGGTTGGTTGTGTTCTGTTCTGTTGTTACGTACGTTCTGGTTGGTTGTGTTACGTTCTGTTCTGTTGTTACGTACGTTCTAGTTGGTTGTGTTCTGTTGTTGTTACGTACGTTCTGGTTGGTTGTGTTACGTTCTGTTCTGTTGTTACGTACGTTCTGGTTGGTTGTGTTACGTTCTGTTCTGTTGTTACGTACGTTCTGGTTGGTTATGTTACGTTACGTTCTGTTGTTACGTACGTTCTGGTTGGTTGTGTTACGTTCTGTTCTGTTGTTACGTACGTTCTGGTTGGTTGTGTTCTGTTCTACTGTTACGTACGTTCTGGTTGGTCGCGTTACGTTCTGTTCTGTTGTTACGTACGTTCTGGTTGGTTGTGTTACGTTCTGTGCTGGTTGGTTGTGTTACGTTCTGTTCTGTTGTTACGTACGTTCTGGTTGGTTGTGCTACGTTCTGTTCTGGTTGGTTGTGTTACGTTCTGTTCTGGTTGTGTTACGTTCTGTTCTGTTGTTACGTACGTTCTGGTTGGTTGTGTTCTATTCTGTTGTTACGTACGTTCTGGTTGTTGTGTTACGTTCTGTTCTGTTGTTACGTACGTTCTGGTTGGTTGTGTTATGTTCCGTTCTGTTGTTACGTACGTTCTGGTTGGTTGTTACGTTCTGTTCTGTTGTTACGTTCTGTTCTGTTGTTACGTACGTTCTGGTTGGTTGTGTTACGTTCTGTTCTGTTGTTACGTACGTTTTGGTTGGTTGTGTTACGTTCTGTTCTGTTGTTACGTACATTCTGGTTGGTTGTGTTACGTTCTGTTCTGTTGTTACGTACGTTCTGGTTGGTTGTTACGTTCTGTTCTGTTGTTACGTACATTCTGGTTGGTTGTGTTACGTTCTGTTCTGTTGTTACGTACGTTCTGGTTGGTTGTGTTACGTTCTGTTCTGTTGTTACGTACGTTCTGGTTGGTTGTGTTACGTTATATTCTGTTGTTACGTACGTTCTGGTTGGTTGTGTTATGTTCTGTTCTGTTGTTACGTACGTTCTGGTTGGTTGTGTTACGTTCTGTTCTGTTGTTACGTACGTTCTTGTTGGTTGTGTTACGTTCTGCTCTGTTGTTACGTACGTTCTGGTTGGTTGCGTTACGTTCTGTTATGTTGTTACGTACGTTCTGGTTGGTTGTGTTACATTCTGTTCTGGTTGGTTGTGTTACGCAGACTGATAACGGTAGGTCGCGACGTGCAGCATTTCAGAGATATTTACCAGACGCAACCGTACTGCTGCGCCGAAACTGACCTCGGTGACAATAAGAAGCCAGAAGAAGACCATTAGAAACCATCAGAAACTACAAGGGGCCCATCATGGGTCACTAGAAACCGTCAGAGACCATTACATGCCATCAGGATCCATTAGAAACAATCAGAAGCCATTACAGACCTTTATAAACCATTATACACCATCAGATCATCAGAAACCATTAGATACCATCAGACCATTATAAACCAATATAAACCATTAGATACCATTAGATACCATCAGACCATTATAAACCATTACATACCATCGGACCATTAAAAACCATTAAAGACCATCAGACCATTAGAAACCATTACAGACCATCAGACCATTAGGAACTTGTTTCAATTTACCACTTCAACCATTAGACAAAATTGTGTCTATGTCCCTGGTAACAAGATAACTCCAGGGGCTAAGAACACCATAATAGTGACTGTAAAATGTATTGTTCTTCACAATCTGACACACTGCTTGCACCCTGCATGTTAACCATGATGTAAGACACTGCGTCAATGCAAGGCCATATTAATGATGTAAGACCACTTGATGATTTATTGTCATATCAGTTATCACTGCACATCACAAAGACAGCAATGGTGTTTATATGAATGTTCATCACTAGTAAAACAATGTTTCACCTGCAGGACATTGCTTCACACTGGCGGATGTTCCACTATCAAGTTTCTTCAGGGCTAAACATGGTGATCATGCGGCAAAAGACCAAAACTGCCATATGATGTTTATATCATGTATGCATTCACCATTTACAGGCACGTAGCCAAGGGGAGGGCGGCGCCCTCCTGGGGCGCGGGGCCCTCCTGGAGGCCAGGAGGGCCCTTTTTGGCGCGCGAGGGCCCTTTTCGGTGCGCGCAGCGCGCCGAAAAGGGCCGATGAGACCGCGCGAAGCGCGGTATCATAGGCTCTTTACTACACGAAGCGTGGTCTTTAGAGAGTTTAGAGGACTTCAGAGGCCCTTTAGGGCCACCAGGGCCCTCTCTGAAGACCAGAGGGCCCCTTGGACGTTCAAAAGAGCCCTGTGCATGTCAGACGGGCCCCTGGACAGACCGAAAGGGCCCCTGAGCGGGTCAGAGGGCCCCCTGAGCACGTCTAATGGGCCCCTGAACACGTCACGTATATATATATATATATATATATATATATATATATATATATATATATATATATATATGTATATATATATATATATATATATATATATATATATATATATATATATATATATATATGTATGTATGTATGTATGTATGTATGCATGCATGCACGCACGCACGCACGCACGCACGCACGCACGCACGCACGCACGCACGCACGCACGCACGCACGCACGCACGCACGCACGCACGCACGCACGCACGCACGCACGCAGGCAGGCAGGCAGGCAGGCAGGCAGGCAGGCAGGCAGGCAGGCAGGCAGGCAGGCAGGCAGGCAGGCAGGCAGGCAGGCAGGCAGGCAGGCAGGCAGGCAGGCAGGCAGGCAGGCAGGCAGGCAGGCAGGCAGGCAGGCAGGCAGGCAGGCAGGCAGGCAGGCAGGCAGGCAGGCAGGCAGGCAGGCAGGCAGGC